>JAKTPI010000028.1:0-137470 GCA_030557545.1 Ogataea salicorniae
ACTACTTAGTATGTAGCTAATACTATTTCAATAAGCCCGAGGAGGTATCCACGACTGAACTACCTTGTATGATAGCCGTGCTACTCATACCATAAAGAGGTAGGGATACTAGAAATGGCTATAAATGATTTCCAAATCCCCGATAGGGATATTCAATAACGGAGCTGGATCTCTTAAGTTCCAATGATGACAAATTATCTCAAATGAGATTACTAATGATAGAACCGAGCCTTAAGGTTCCAAATAAAGAGGGCGCCGAAACGAGGGGCTGAATCCTTACAAAGTATAAATTGGAGGGTTGGCCGAGTGGTCTAAGGCGGTAGACTTAAGATCTACTGGTGTTATCACCGCGCGAGTTCGAACCTCGCATCCTTCAAATAACTTTTGGTAAAGGTAAATTTAATTTAATCTGCCAGCCAATGTTTTTTTTGGTTAGCCAAGGTAGTTGTCATGGCCAACTCCTTCCAACAACAAATAACAAACAGTATTTTGCAATGTCCCCCCTGGGATAATAACTGTAAGGTTCAGAGTCAAGGAGAATTGCCAAGCGATCTCTAACTAATCAACTTTTCCGCGAAGCTGACTTTTGATTTGGATACGCAGCCTGCAGTTCTAGTTTTTCTCCGTACCCTATCAAAAAAAAAAATATTAAATTTATCAAACATCTTTTGAATTCAACTAATTTAAGTAAAAGTAAAACGATCTAATTTGATTGCATTAATTGCTCATTTCATCAACAACACATACTTATAGATTAGGTTTTATAGATCTGATGAATGAACCTAACATGGAGCAGACAGCTTCACATAGGAAGATGCCAGCTGAGTTACAAATAACAGCCGAGCAGATTCTCATGGAGGCGTATGAATATAAAGACACTCCCTTGAAGACAACAGACAACAAGATAGAAGACTTGGAAGAGCTTTATGAGTACCAAGGACGTAAAAGAACAGAATATGAAAACGCACTACGAAGAAATAGATTTAATTACGGTCAATGGATGAGATATGGCCAATTTGAAATTGATCAACATGATTTTCCAAGAGCCAGATCTGTCTTTGAAAGAGCATTAGAAGTTGATCATACTAACGTTCCATTATGGATCAGATATATCCAATGCGAAATTAAAGGTAAAAATATAAATCATGCCAGAAATCTATTGGATAGAGCCACTAGAGTACTACCGAGAGTCGACAAACTCTGGTATCAATATGTGACTGTCGAAGAATCCGTTGGAAATATCATTGCCACCCGTAAAATTTTCAACAACTGGTTAAAATGGAAACCTGGTCCAGAAGTCTGGAGACATTATATTCAATTTGAAATAAGGTACAGTGAATTCGATAACGCAAGATTAATTTTTGAGAAATTTGTGATAGTTAAACCAGATTCAAATACTTGGATATCTTGGGCTGATTTTGAAAAGCAATATGGTGATTCCACTAATGTTAGAAATGTTTTTAAATTATCCATTGATTCAGTACTTTCGATCAATGCACTTGATGCCAAACTCTTAATATCATGGATCCAGTGGGAAATATCCCAACGTGATTGGAACCAAGTTCGAGAGCTATTCAAGTTTGGTCTGGAGAGATTAACGGAAAGCGAAAAACTAAAACTACAGGATAAATACACACAGTTTGAAAAGCAATTTGGTGAAAAGGAAGGGATAGAAAGTTCGGTTTTGGATAAAAGAAAGCAGAAATACGAACATGAACTTAAGAGTAATCCTTCAGATTATGACACTTGGTGGATATACATTGAACTTATCGAAAATTACCCGCCAGCTACTTTTGAGGATAAGAGACAAGTTTATGAACAGTGTATTTCAAACGTGCCAAGTAGTACTGAAAAGTCCTCTTGGATATCATATATATACTTATGGCTTAGATATCTGACTTGGACAGAAAACAATAACAAAGATACAAGCATCACAAGATCACTATACCAGAAAATCCTAAAGTTAATACCACATAAAAGTTTTACTTTTGCAAGAATCTGGATTATGTTTGCGGAATTTGAGATTAGACAAAACGATTTAAACAAAGCACGTAAAGTTCTCGGTAGATCTTTAGGCATATGCCCCAATTTACAAATCATCAAGTATTATATCGAACTAGAGACCAAATTAAGAGAATTTGATAGGGTTAGAATGATCTACAATAAATTACTAATCAGTTTCCCATACAACTCATCTAATTGGATTGAGTTTGCCAACTTAGAAAATGCATTGGGTGACCAACCAAGATGTATTGCAATTTATAATCTTGGCCTAAACGAGGAAAGCGTACCAAAGACTGAAAGATTGAAACTATTGAGATCCTTCATTAAATATCAATTTAATGAGTACAATTTTGGTGAGGTTAAGAGTTTATACGAAAGGCTAATAAAAGAATCGAACAATGATTTGAAGGTTTGGGTTTCTAGGTGTTTGTTAGAGCTTCAAATACCAACTGATGATCAACTACAGAAACATTCAAACATGATCGAGGAAACAGGAGACGGTGATATTGAATTACAATTTGAAATCTCTGAAGAAGCTAAAAATAGAACTCGTGATACATTCAATCAAGCGATTAAATTCTTCAAAGATATATCCAACCAGAGTAGAGTTGTGCTGTTAGAAGCGTTGAAAAACTTTGAAACTAAGTATGGTACTTCTGAAGCAGTCTCTGAAGTTGATAAAAGACTTCCTAAGCTCGTTAAAAAGTTCAAAACTAATGAAACAGATGGTACAGAGGAAGAATACATTGAATATATTTACCTTGATGATGAATTGGAGCAAGAGGAGGAGGTCAATTCGTTCAAAGCTCAATTTGCTAATAAAGTTTTTGAAGATCAAGAAGAAGATGAAAAACCAAACATCAAGATTGAAGAAGATTCGACCACTTTCAGTAGCACATTTGAAGAGGATGCCGAAGCAATCGTGCAACCAAAAGCCTCATTTGTGAGTAGGTTTGAAGAAAATGATGATGTGGTAGAGACAGGAGATTCAAATAATAGCGCGGGCTCAACAGCTAGATTCAGAAATAGATTTGAAGCTGATGATGGCAATGAGAATGAACCAAAACCACTCTCCTTTTCCAGTAGATTTGAAGAATAGTCAATATCTATATTTATGTACATATATAGATCTGCCGTGTAAGACTAGGAGATTACTAGAGTATAGGTAAATAAAAGTTGAAATGAAATTAAAATGGCAATGCTTTATAGAAGAATAATAATATAAATAATGAACTGAAAGGAAAGGAATTCACAAAAAGATAACACATAATGAATAGAAAGCTATCAAACAGATTGCTTATCAGCAACATCATTACCTCTAAGGATGTCAAAAATTTTCTTATGTGGGAATTCAAACAAAACAGTATTAACCAAACAGAATGTAGTAATTACAATCAACGCCACTGAATAAATAGTACCCATGATTTTAAAGCCTAATAAACCTGTCAGTTTATAAATTTGGGTTTGAGCAACAGCCATTGTACCAAGGGGGAAAGTAGCTGCCCACATTGTTCTCATCCAAGTGTAATGAATACCATATCTTAAAACACTAAAAATAGAGATAACGGTAATAGCAATACCTAATGCAATCAAAAACATCGAGAAATAGATAGAAATCAAATGTAGCAATGATTGAATCAAAAGTAATGACTCGCTTGAAAAATCATGGTTTAAGCCTAATAAATCCAGTCCTCTGTGATCAACGATTAATTTCCCTAAACAATCAAAGTTTAGTAAAATGGCATAACTACCTTGTCCTAAAATACCAATTGGAATAAAACAGGAAAAGACGCTTCGTTTTGGAGGCAATCCAAAAACCAATAATTTATAGAAGTAAACGGCAATTAATGGCAGTCCCATCATAAGCGCATTACCCAACAACATATAAGTTATAATGTCAGTGGATAATTGCCACATTGGATGATCCATAAATGCAGCACCGACAATTGATCCAGTAGAAGCAGCAACAGTTAACGTGACAACAGGTAGTAAAATCGTTGCATTTAATTGCTCATTTTTAAAATTACTGACACCAAACATAATGAATGAAATCCCCCAAGCTGACAATAAAGTCATAACCACATTAATCAACCATAACACATAAGTAAACACACGCCATTCAGGTTTCATCAGATGAATCATGTTGATTAATGTTGCCATACCCATAACTTCAGCACCCAAAAAAACGTTCAGATTTTGATCCTTGACCAACCTTATGAATGAAACATTATCGTATCTTTTATGATGAATGAAGTACCTTAGAACGAACAAAATATGAATGATAAAAAATGCAACCAAGTTGATAAAAAAATAAATTATTCCAACATATTTTGATCCAACATAAATGCTATGGACAGGGAAGTTGTATAAAACAGCACTTGAAATACCAATACCCATAGTTATAACAAAATAGATTGGATGGAAATCTATTAACAAAACATCCATAACCTGTATCCACCTATTTTTTATAAGTTTATCCACATTTCCCTCTTGTTGTTGTTGCTGTTGTTGATCCCCAGAAACTGTGGATTCAGGATGAGGCCACTGTGGCTCTGTGAGTGTTGATTGTACGCTATCTTCAGTCATTGTAGCCATATCAAATGATTTTTTACTGGTGGAATCCATCAAAGATACTGCTTTCAAAAAAGTAGATATGATACTTACAGTTTAAAGTGCAGATATAGCTAGCGTATTCAAAGGAAAATGTATTATAGTTGATGAGACTTCTCAGAAGTAGCCCTATATTGTGATGATTGATAAGAGAAGGGGAAGTGTGATTTCAAGTTGAATATTGACGAAGAAAACTATACAGTTTTTAAAGTTGAATTAGCAATAAAGAAAAGGCTATTATATCCTCTAAATACCTTTGATTTGACAAAACTTTTTAGCAAGGTTTTTGTAAACGATGTGGTACGTGACTAAGTTGATGTATTTAATGAATCATATAAAGTACAACGGACAAAATTTTCTTTCATACGAGCGGCGGTCATTTCTCAAATCCCGACACCCTAAAAAAAGTCCGTCCGTCTTGACCGATGACGAACTGCGGTGCCTCGATAACGGTAAGAGTTTTGATGGGAGTGTTTATGGGCAAGCAATCCCAGACTTGTATAAGATGAAGAATTGAGATTAATCTAAGGGACCTTTTAATAAACGGTTTTTATTTAATTGAATCACGGTTCGAAATATACTGGTCTTCTTTTCACCATTCAACTCAAATCTATATTTACGGGGTTTGAAAGCGAAGGCCACACACAGTTCCAGGTATTTATAGTAGACGTGCGAGAAGACTTATAGTGGGTCACAGATCAAACCAGGCATGCTTCCTGGGGTCGCCAGTTCCTAAATAGTTCCGTTATCTTTAACATCTGATGTTACGAATTAAGTTGAATAAAACACGATAAAAAGGGATTGAAAACTTGCAAAGTTATTAAGTGTTTATGAAAAAAACTAGATGTATACATATATTCATAAAAAAAGAAAACCACCATCATACAGATTCATAGAGGAAAAGGTCAATTATAATTTCGATTTACCGTTCAACTGCTTAACTAAAACCTCAGGATACAAATCCAAAGTATTAAAGTTACCCATGTGCCAAAATCCACCATCAACAACTTGGATGGTACCCGTTATAAATGAAGCAGCATCACTGAATAGGAAAATTGTTGCATTGGCAATATCAGATGTTTGACCTAGTCTTTGAACTGGAATCTTGTTAGCAAACTTCTTTTTATTTGGAACCAATCTTTCAAAACCTTCAGTTCCACTAATTGGACCCGGTGCTAATGCATTCACTCTAATACCAATAGGACCCAACTCAACTGCTAGAGCATTTGATAATGCATCAATACCAGCTTTAGCTGCTCCAACATGCGATTGGAATGGCACACCGTAGTAGTGTAGGGTTGCAGAAATGAATAGAACAGATCCTTTATTTAATTTCAATTGCTGATAACAAGCTTTAACCGTGTTAAAAGATCCTAGTAAATCAATATCAACAACAGATTTGAAAGCATTTGCGGACAATCCATTGAAGTCGCATATGAAATTACCAGCAGCACCACAAATGACAAAATCAATTCTTCCAAGTTCTTGCACTGTTTTATCAGCGGCTTTCACCAAGTCATCAATATTACGAACATCACATCCACCACAACCAATTACCTTGGCATCACCTCTAATTTTCGAAAGCTCCCGTGCAACTTGTTCCGTTTTATCATTGGTTCTACCTATAATTGAAACGTTACAACCTAGTGAAATTAACGCTTCTGCTTGTTTACTGCAAATTGTTCCTGCTCCTCCAGTAATAAAAGCAACCTTACCTTTAAAAAGATCCTTTTGCCAGACTTCAAGATAACTTTTTGTTGATGTAGAAGTCATTTGTGTTTGTTCGAGTTGAGTTATGTATTATTTACGTAGTTGGAAATTCGTTTTGCTTTTTGTTGTCAATAATATAATTTAATGTTGCTTTTAATAGAGCGATTTGTTCTAACCTTTACTGAACATTTAACAGACTTTGTTTGGCGTATTTATAGTTTTGATGATTATCACATGCCCTCTCTCTCCCTCACGCCTCACATATCTAAAGACTATCTTTTTGTTTTTACTTGTAAAAATCCTTTCCCCACAAAATTTGGTTTTTCTCACGCACATGCAAACAAATTCCACGTCTTAATGCGGTGTAGAGGTGCATATATGGTTATATGATATGCACAGCCCTGTTTTTGTACGTTTGTTTTTGTCTTTTATTTTTTTTGACGTGTAAAGATTTGATCGACATTATTAGTTGTTCTACCAATTTGTACTTGGATGAACATGACCATAATGAAATTATAAAAACAGGGTCATGCGTGTCTTGAGATCGGTTGATTGCCTATATAGAACCGAGTAACTACACTTTTTTTTGAAATCCTACTGTAATGACTTGTAATGACTGGGAATAGTCAGCTATTCACTACTCCGGCCGGGGAAATTGGGCGAAGCGAAACCCTGCGACAGCACCGAGGCATTTTTTTTAATACACAAAGCTAACTTCTGGGCAGTCAGCTATTATTATCATTAGCTGCACATTACTTATGGTAAAAGTAACAAGTAGCAACCAGAAAGCTTTCTCTCCTAAATATTTGTCAACAAGCTACAGATAGCTCACCACTATGATATCCCTCGACTATTGTTATCACCTGGACCCGTTTTAACTTCTGTGTAGACAAATAGTAGAGTTTATTACCCGTGGTATAATAAAAAGCACTCAAGGGAAGGCATTAAGGATAAGTGGGAGTTTCGTAGGGCCAACAGAAAGTATACCGTATATTTTTTACCGGGGGGTGCTCGCAATCCAGGGGTGCTCCCATAACGGATACCGAAATTTCTAACAATGTGGCCAATCACAAGCCATGAATTCTGATTATTTTCTAACTGCTGTACTTATTCTGCTTACGTCAGATAAATGTAGGTTCTTCATTCAAATTCTTATTTTTGTTTCCTAGAGCATGGAGTTGCAGAACGGTTTGTGTGTACGGTAACTAACTACTGGCTCAGTACTTTTTTTATTTTCAAGGTCCTTCTTGAAGGTTTTTTGTGTTAGAGTTTATTGATCTCTTGAAACAAAGCAATAAAATTGATCATTGTATTAAAACTAATCATTGAATTCTTAGGATTTTAAATCATTATAAATTCAAGATGCTAAGATCAATTACAAGAAACATCCCAAGAGCTCGTCTCTTGAGATCTTCAAACTTCATCAAGAGACAACAATTTGTTAGACCTTTAGCTACAGGTTTCGATTCATTCTTACAATCAAACAACTCCAACTATATCGATGAAATGTACGAAGCTTGGACGAAAGATCCTTCTTCTGTTCACGTTTCTTGGGATGCTTATTTCAAAAACATGGATGGTAAGGTTCCAGCTTCTTCCGCTTACATTGCTCCACCAACTTTAGTTCCACACCCAGAAGGCGGTATTCCAAACTTGGTCCCAACTATGCCAAAAATGGGTGAAGAAGATGTTTTAACCCACTTGAAGGCTCAGTTATTAGTTAGAGCTTATCAAGTTAGAGGTCACCAAAAGGCCCACATCGATCCATTAGGAATCTCGTTTGGTGATGATAAATCAAATCCTTTACCAAAAGAATTGACATTAGAACACTACAATTTTACTGAAGCCGATCTGGAAAGAGAAATCACTTTAGGTCCAGGTATTTTAGTTAACTTCAAAAAGGAAGGTGTTGCCACTATGAAATTAAAGGACATCATCGCTACTTGTGAAAGAATCTACTGTTCCACTTACGGTATCGAATACGTCCACATCCCATCGAGAGAAAAGTGTGATTGGTTAAGAGAAAGAGTTGAAATTCCAACTCCATACAAATTCAACCCTGATCAAAAGAGACAAATCTTAGATAGATTAATCTGGTCATGTGAATTTGAAAACTTCTTAGCTACTAAGTTCCCAAATGACAAGAGATTCGGTTTAGAAGGTGCTGAATCCGTTGTTCCTGGTTTGAAGGCTTTCATTGATACCGCTGTCGATTTAGGTGTCGAAGATGTCGTGATTGGTATGCCACACAGAGGTAGATTAAATATGTTGGCCAACGTTGTTAGAAAGCCAAATGAGGCCATTTTCTCTGAGTTCACTGGTTCTAAAGAATTTGATGAAGGTTCTGGTGATGTCAAGTACCATTTAGGTATGAACTATGTCAGACCAACTACTTCAGGTAAGACTGTCAACTTATCAATTGTTGCTAACCCTTCACATTTAGAGGCTGAAGATCCAGTTGTTTTAGGTAGAACAAGAGCCATTCAACATTACAAGAATGATGTTGGTGAATTCAAGAAGGCTATCGGTGTCTTGCTACATGGTGATGCTGCTTTCGCTGGTCAAGGTGTTGTTTACGAAACTATGGGTTTCACTGCTTTACCTGCATATGCTACTGGTGGTACCGTTCATGTCATCGTTAACAACCAAATTGGTTTTACTACTGATCCAAGATTCGCTAGATCTACCCCATACCCATCTGATATTGCCAAGGCTATCAATGCTCCAATTTTCCACGTCAATGCTGATGATGTTGAATCCGTCAGTTTTGTCTTCAATTTAGCTGCTGAATGGAGAGCAACTTTCCACTCTGATGTTATTATCGATGTTGTTGGTTACCGTAAGTACGGTCACAATGAAACCGATCAACCTGCATTTACTCAACCATTAATGTACCAAAGAATCGCCGAAAAGAAACAAGTTTTAGATATGTACATTGATAAATTAATTGCCGAAGGTACTTTCACTAAAGAAGATATTGACGAACACAAGAAATGGGTTTGGAACACTTTAGAAGAATCTTTTTCCAAAGCCAAGGATTACAAACCAGATTCAAGAGAATGGCTAACCACATCATGGGAAGGTTTCAAGTCACCAAAGGAATTAGCAACCGAAGTTTTGCCACACTTACCGACTGCTATCTCTGAAGAAACTCTCAAACATATTGGTGAAAAGATCTCTAACGTTCCAGAAGGTTTCACTTTACACAGAAACTTGAAGAGAATTCTAGGTGCTAGATTAAAGTCAACTGAAACCGGTGAAGGTATTGACTGGGCTACCGGTGAAGCTTTAGCTTTTGGTTCTTTAGCTATGGAAGGTTATCACGTTAGAATTTCAGGTCAAGATGTTGAAAGAGGTACCTTCTCTCAAAGACATGCTGTTTTACACGATCAAAAATCCGAAGATACTTACACTCCATTGAAGCACTTAGATGAGAACCAAGGTGATTTCGTTATCTCTAACTCTTCATTATCCGAATACGGTGTTATGGGTTTCGAATATGGTTACTCTTTAACTTCCCCAGATGCTTTGGTTCAATGGGAAGCTCAATTCGGTGATTTTGCTAACACTGCTCAAGTTATTATTGATCAATTTATCTCTGCTGCTGAATCCAAATGGAAGCAAAGATCTGGTTTAGTCTTATCATTACCACATGGTTACGATGGTCAAGGTCCTGAACATTCTTCAGGTAGAATTGAAAGATACTTACAATTATGTAACGAAGATCCAAGATTTTTCCCATCTGCTGATAAATTAGAAAGACAACATCAAGATTGTAATATGCAAGTTGCTTACCCTTCTACTCCAGCCTCATTATTCCACTTGTTAAGAAGACAAATGCACCGTCAATTCAGAAAGCCATTAATTATTTTCTTCTCCAAATCATTATTAAGACATCCGTTAGCTAGATCTCCAATCTCCGACTTCACTGGAGATTCCCACTTCCCATGGCTTATTGAAGATATCGAACTTGGTAAGTCTATTAATGATAAGGAAGGTATCAAGAGAGTTGTCTTATGTTCAGGTCAAGTTTACACCGTCTTACACAAGAGAAGAGCTACTTTAGAAGATAAAGAGACTGCTTTCATCAAAATTGAACAAATGCACCCATTCCCATTCGCTCAATTGAAGGATGCTTTAACTTCATACCCTGCATTAAATGATTTGGTTTACTGTCAAGAAGAACCATTGAATATGGGTGCTTACGGTTTTGCTGCTCCAAGAATTGCTACTACCGTTGCTGAAGCTGGCTTAGACTTGAGTTGTAGATTTGCTGGTAGAGATCCATCTGCCTCTGTTGCTGCTGGTTCAAAGGCTATGCATTTGGCTGAAGAAGATGCTTTCTTAAAAGATGTTTTCCAACAAGAATAAGTTTTCTGTGATTGACTTTTATTCCTTTGAGATAAGGGTACTATAAAATTTTGTAAATTGATTACTGATCCTATGATTTTTACTTCTGTTATTTTATTCGAGCCTCACTCATTCACCAAATATCCCTTTTTAACGATGACAGGTTATATCTTTCATTTTTCTATATGTTCTGTTTCATTTTGTATTTTTTGTTAAGTGTTTTTTATTATTATATATAAATATAAATAGCTGATTTTTCCATATACAATCAAACTCCAATTCCACATTTGTCAAGTTGTCTTTTTACTATTAGTAAACCTTTTTTAATTCCCTACGAACTCAAAAAAGAAATTATTCAAGGCAGTGCTACAGTTGTGTTTACTTCCCACCACTTTTTCTAAAGTTAAAAGAAATTCCTAACAGGCGTTTGAGGATAAGGGCATTTAATTTAACCCTTCTCTTGTTTACTTGTGAATCCCTTTCTTTCTTCTCTCTTTACTGCATAACATTACAAACCAACCAAAAATTACTTTAAAACTATAGAAATGATATCGAGGTTCAAGACTTTAGTTATAATCACTTGTTTTATCTCACAAGCACTAGGTTATATCCACCCAATTGAAATTAGAAACAGACACTTCTTTGATACCGTTACAAATACACCAGTAAGTACTATCACCTATATGGTTCAACGAATTTAGCTTAGATTTCTTTAAATAAAATAAAAGACATAATCATTAACAACCGCCTTCTTATTATCATTATTATTATTATTATTATTACAGTTTTTTATTCGAGGTGTTGATTACCAACCAGGTGGATCATCAGCGGTTAATCAATTTAGTGACCCTTTGTCAGATTCAGGTAAATGTGCCCGTGATATTTATTTATTTCAAGATTTAGGAATTAATACTATTAGAGTTTATTCAGTGAATCCAGATTTAAACCATGACAAATGTATGACAATGCTAGCTGCTGCTGGTATTTATTTAGTCTTGGATGTCAATTCACCTCTAGAAAATCAACACTTAAACAGGTACGAACCTTGGACAACATACAACCCTGACTATTTGAAACATGTTTTCGGAGTTGTCCATGAGTTCTCAGCTTATAACAATACTTTAGCATTTTTTGCTGGTAATGAAATCATTAACGATCACGTATCTGCCAAAGTTTCTCCTACTTTTGTCAAAGCGGTTGTTAGAGATATGAAGGATTACCTCAGTTATCACTCTCCTAGAATAATTCCTGTTGGATACTCTGCTGCTGATGATTTAAGCTACAGAACCTCATTAGCAAAGTATATGGAATGCTACGAACAAAGCCCTTCTGAATCAATCGATTTCTATGGTGTTAATACATATCAGTGGTGTGGAGAACAAACATTTTATACAAGCGGTTACAATATATTGGTTAATGATTACGCTGATTTTGCCAAACCAATATTTTTCTCCGAGTATGGTTGTAATGAAGTTCAACCAAGAAAGTTCAAAGAAGTTGTTTCTATTTACTCTGGACAAATGTCTGGAGTTTTCTCTGGTGGTTTGGTTTACGAGTTCGCACAAGAACCAAACAACTACGGTTTAGTAGACTATGATGCAGCTGGTGATGTTCATTTGTTGACTGACTTCCATACTTTAAAGGAACAATTTAGTAAAGCTGTTGATCCTCCAATTCCAAAAAAGGCATTAGGTGAAAGTCAGCGTTCAAAGGGTGGTTTCAAGTTGAGAACCGGTAACAAAAACAAAAAGAGTAGCATCTGTGAAGAAACTTATGCCAATTTAGATGTTTCCAAAGGTGTTCCAAGATCATTGGGTTTAGCTATGATAAAACAAGGTGTTGATACTCCAAAGGGAAAGTATGTTCCTTTAACAGCCGATGATATGACTTCAAAATATAGGATCTTTGATGTTGATGGGAAGGAATTGGTTGGCCCAATACAGATTAGCGTCGCTCCGGAGCAACATCACAGACAAGTTGCATGGAATAATGGTAAGTCATCAAGAAAAGAACATATACAAAGAAAACTCAAATCTCAATGAATTTTAAATACTAATATATTCTGAACCCTCCAATTCCTCCCGCATCATTTTAGAAGGCAGTAAAGTTGGTTTACCTATTTTTATTAGTACCCTGTGTTTAATGCTGATGGCTTATTTTGCTCAAGCTGCGTTTTTATAGCTTCACAGTTACGATTTAACCCCCCCTTTTCCCATATATATCCTGCTCTTTGTTCCCACCTCCTTTTTTTTCTTATTTTGCAATTTTGTTCTACAGGTTGTTCGTTGTTAGATTCTATGGTCAAGTTGGTATTCGATCCAAATATTTTTTAATATACTTAGTTTTCATGAATCTTTTTGTAAATTTAAAAGTAGCACAAGTATCACACAAGTGAATTAAGTTCCCAAAAAACCAGTAAGAAAGCTATATTTTTAGATATCGAATAAGCTATACAATCAAAACATTATATATATAAGAACAAATTGAAAAGAAGTAGAAAGTTTGAAAGCGACTAGTAAACGAAACCTAAGATCTTACCAGAAACGTGCTTTCTCTTGGCTTCTTCATGGTCCATAATACCAGCAGAAGTGGTTAAGATAACGTAACCGAATTGTCTGGCTGGTAATAAGTTGTCAGTCCATTTTTCAATATCGTTAATCTTGACGTTGTATCTTGGTTGAATGACACCACACTTGTTTAATCTACCGTTCAGTTGAACGACGATCTTACCTGATCTGTGATCATCAATATATTCAAATTCACCAATGTAACCTATAATTGTCAAAGAATTGAACTAAGTTAGTATAAATCCAGTAGGAGATAAAAAATCAATTTTGAATAGATGATCTGCTTTTTAGGAGATTCATGCATTTTCGAATTGAGTGTGTTACACCTCCAATAATAGTCTTGATAGACAAGGGAAAAAAGCAAAAAAAAAGGGATGTCGAGGAAAAGTAAACAGATTAAGTGCAAATAAAAGCTCAGAACTGTGTAAGAAGCATTTCCTAGGAAGCATTGTTCTTCCGAAAACTTAAAAGACAGCAAGGGACATTTATTATCTCAGATGAGACACCGACAAGCCATCCAGTTATCATTTCGGAGTCAAAAATAAGAAAAAATACAAAAGATTAAATCTCTAGAATTCCCTTGAAAAACTATTATGGTTGAATAACCAATAACTGAAAATATTATAAATGAATCATCACGTAAAAACAAAAATCAGCAATGAGAAGCAAAAAGTTAAACATACCGTGCTTTTGCATAACAGTTAAGAACTTGATGATAACCTTGGAAGATGGTCTAATTAGGACTTGTCTCTTACCGGTCTTTTCGGCGTTGTTAATGGCGTTTAATGCATCTGCTAAAACTGAAGTTCTGGTCATTTTGAATTAGTCTATATTAAAACGGTAGTTAAAAAGGGTTGTTAGTATGACCCAACGAGGACAAAAAGATAATTTACAAAGCTGAACGGGAATTATCGACTATTTGATACAAATTCACCATCAAGTCAGTTTGAAGCAAAATTATCTCTCGTTCCGTTGAATTCCAATGTTTCATTAGGTGACAAAAAAATCAATTCAGAAGCATCAAGAGTATCCAAAAAATTAAATTGGAGTCATGAGCAAACAAAAAAGACTAGTATCATATTCAAAGTATTGAACAAGATAGAAGTTCTAATCTGTAACTGAAGAAAGGTGTTATGATGCATGTTCTTAAAATACCAAGGTATAAATTTCCAACATCAAGGATAAACTCAGAAAAGTTTGAGTTTACAAGTTGTTTGAAACGAGCACGTAAACATAATTTCACTCCAGCTTGCATTTTTTATCAACTAGTGTGAAAGATTGTAATTAATCGAAAGAAAGCAGAAAAAGATCTGGACTCCTCCAAAAGAAAAACCGAATAATTTATTGATAACTCTTTAGAAGTAGAAAACAGTGAGAAAAATGAATACTAAGACATACTAGTTATCTATTATTATTGTAATGTTTGAATATGATGTTTTACATATATTGTTCATAGAAAGAATGTATAGAAGAAGGGTGCCAAAGAAGAAGATACAAATAAAAGCAATCAACGGAGGAAACAAACCTATTCGACCTCGAAGTATTGGAAGTTGAAAAATTTTCCGTTTGTTTTTTCCGTGGTCGTGTGTAAATAAAAATTGTGGAAGGGTTTGCGGATTTATGCGACATTGGAAATGTTGTTCCGGAAAATATACACTTCTGTTGGAGTGGTTTATCTGGAGAATATATTACACATCCTGTTTACTTGAGCTCACGAAAGCCAGCAAGTTGGATTGGATGATTATCTTTTACTAGCAATATATTAACGGCTTCTAAATTGTTAAAAAATAGAAGGTGGTTTAATTGCAAAAAACATAACCATTCAGCTGGTATTTTTCAGTCTTATACCACACAAACGGCCATAAAATGAGTATAAGAGAGCCTGAAGAAAGTACCAAACGAATGCAAAACGAAGAAAATGATGCACAAAATCAAACCGGAGTATTAATATTTAAAGAAGTAAAACCATATTGTGTCAATTTATCCCAAATAACTTTTGCTGCAGAGAATGTTTACAGTTCCATACAGCTAATAAACGCATTGAAAGACTTGGATTTTAATTTAACTTTATCAATATCAAAGCATTCAACTGAAAATTACAGAGGTTATTCAAATTTGTTTGTGATACCCACTAGTTTAGCCGATTATATATTTGTACCAATTGCACAAGTGTTGAAAAGACCAGTTATAAGTGATACAGAACTTGAATTCACTTTGTCAATAATCCATTCTTTGATAAAACATTGTTGGTCTCCACCAGGATCATTACCAATACCCCTAGTACAACAATTCATTCCATTAATTACCTTTTTAGTCGGAGGGAAACCAAATGAAACTGAAGAAACAATTACACATCACTCTGATGAAACATTATCGAACGGGATTTCTTGCTTAGAATCTCTCTTGGTGGGTCTAGAAAATCAAGGTTTTCATATTAGTGATTCATTTTTAACTGATAGCAAGAATTTACCTGCAGTGGGTCACATGGTTTCAGTATTACTTAATATCTCATTCAAATCCAAAACACTGGAAGTTCAATTGCAAAGCCTTGAAACGTTGAACAAATTGTACAATCTTCTCCATGATGGTGAAATACTCTCATTTCTTTTACCTGGTAATGCTTCTACAATCGCTAAAATCACAAAAAGTCGACCACACTATAAAGTAGTTTGTAAATCTTTACAAGTTTTCTCTACTATTATGAATTATACTTTTGATGATGTTGACTTGAATGTGCAGTGGAAGAATACCGTAGAATCAATAGAAGATTTAACAAACCTTGAAACTGAAGAAATCAAAGAGGACAATATTAAGGTGGTTATTCCTCTTATTGAAACCGGAAAAGTCCACAGAACTACAAGTTGGTTAAGGGCAACACTTTATCAACTTAAAAAAGCATTAAAGTTGATATTAAATGTTGATAACTTGGATAGATTTGAATTAAGAAACAACCTCTTCCAATTTGATTTAAGTATTTTGAAGAATTGTTTTAAATCCTGTGAACTCATTCAGCCCCTAATTATTGAATCAATGGCTAAAGTCTGTTCCATGGATAACTCTTTTGTTGATCTTCTTTTGAGCTCAGTCTCATCAACTCCGAATATGACTAAATTTTTGGAACTGCTAATAGCCAACTTGAATAAAAGTATAAATGCCATGCCTTTGGAGTTAAGTTCTCCTAATATTGAAAAATCAATAAATTCAATAAACGGTATAAATTTGATTGTCAAACTCCTAACAAGTTTTGATAATACCAACCATTTTGTGATTGAAAATTTGATTGAGAGATTACATGAAGAACTAGTCTTGTTAGTTCAAGCCGCAAATTCCAAAAAGGGTACCAAAATATCAACTTTAAAGTCGCAATCATATGAAACCGATATGCTGATGATGACCTCTAGTTATACAAACGAAGAGTTTAGAGAAAATGTACAACAGTCAAAGATTATGGAAGGAATATTGGACAGCAGAGTTGAAGATGCTTTACTTGAATTAATGGAAACGCTTTCAACTTACTCGGGAATCAATTCTGTTCTTGATAATCTGTTGTCTTCACTAGAAGGAGATTATATCAATGAGAACATTAATTCAGTTATTGAATGTTCAATCACTATATGGATGTCATCCACAATAACTCAGTTAATAAAATCAAATTTTTTGCCTCGGAAGAATGAAACTAGCATAGACGATTTTTTACAATTTGATGAAAATGATTCTGATACTGACGAGAACAACAGTATCTCTCAAGTAACAACTCATGGGAATGCCGCGTTATCAATGGAGATTAAAAATAGCATCTATACGATTCTTCACCGATCAGGAGAACTACTAGATTTGAACTCGACTAGAAGTAAAGACTCTTTGGGATTAGTCAAATCTACCGTCATTTCAATTCGTTCAATTGGACAAGCTTGTGACATTTTAGGTGATGAATTTAAAAATGAATTAATTGATTATTTATATCCGATAATAGATAACTTGGCATCTCCTAATGACTTGATTAGAAACGAAGCTCAATTGGTGGCATTGAAGCTTGCTGATAACTTGTACCAAGGTTCTGTTAGAGATTTAATTTTTGAAAACCATGATTACTTAGTGGATTCCCTCTCTGTTAAATTGACGGGTGACTCTATAACACCCAGAACTCCAATGGTCTTGAACGTTTTAATCAAGATTGGTGGGTTGGATTTGATGAATCAATTGGATGATACAATTGTTATAATTTTCACCCTCCTAGATTTGTATCATGGATATGTTGTTCTATGTGAAGGTTTCTTTTTGGTTTTCGATGAAGTCATTCAACAAATCTATAAGCATTACTTTGACAATTATGATTTTCAAGAACTTGAAAACAAATTAGCCGAGGACAATGTTATGACATATTCTCCTTGGGGGATGACTTCTATGGATCAAGTTTTAGCGTTTTCGAATAAAAAAATCGAATTGCCAGATGATATTTTAGAGGATGTTGATTCTGATGATGAAGATGGTGAAGTTTTGAATAAAGATAAGACTTTAGCAATTGATAGTGACGATGAATCTGATACTGAGCTGGATTCAGTGGCTTCAATGGACCCAGATGACCAACATCCAGACCGCATTGATGACGATGGTCCAAAATGGGAGTCACCTATCTCTCCCAAACTTTATCGAACTATTACTCAGATACTGACTTACTCAGATAGATTATCAAAACATAAATCGATAAACTTGAGTATTATTACTTTAAAACTAATGAATTACATAATACCGATACTAGCTACACAAAAATCAAGATTTTTACCATTGGTTGCAACATTGTGGCCAACTGTTTCTGATTTCTTAGTAACAAGTGATGACTACAGGGTGATCGAGTATGCTTTCAAAGTTGTTGGGACTTTGGTTAGATATGCCAATACTTTTTTGAGTGGACGGTTTGTTGATTTGGTTAACATTATACAAGAACGTTACTTTTTTAGAAAGTTGATTACTAGGTACACTGAGCTTCATCAAAGAAAGAGCGATTTCACAAAGCCTGGTGATACAGAAATGAAATTGATCAATAGAACGAGTACTTCATTAAATCATGAATTGAAAACTTTTGAAGCTTTTTGTCAACTTTTACAACTGGGTTTGATTAAATTTGGTAAGTTATTATCCACAGATTTTGCATATCAAGTTATCAAAATAATAGTTGTGTATGATAGTAATCCAGATAACTACGGTTATTTTGATGATTTGGTTTATTTTATAACGAATCAAAACTAAATAGAACTCCATAAAGAAAAGAGGGCTAAAAACTTTCAATATAATTTCACGAACTTGATAATAAAAAATAAAAAAAAAAAACATTGGTATTAGAACTTACCCTGTATCTGTAGTGATATAGATGCTTTTTGAACAGAACAAAACAAATTGAGGTTTGGATTCTAAAAAAAAGGTCTTACCCGGATTCGA
The DNA here is from genome assembly GCA_030557545.1 of Ogataea salicorniae. Classification (NCBI taxonomy): domain Eukaryota; kingdom Fungi; phylum Ascomycota; class Pichiomycetes; order Pichiales; family Pichiaceae; genus Ogataea; species Ogataea salicorniae. The sequence continues at coordinate 18,678 of JAKTPI010000028.1, forward strand.
ACCGGGGTTGTCCGGATCAAAACCGAAAGTGATAACCACTACACTATAAAACCCGATGTTTTTGAAGTTCGGCAAGAAAAAATACTTAGAACTCAGAAATTAGTTTCTAAATGATTGAGCGGACGAATATTAGATTGTTTAAAAATATTTTAACATCACTGTCAATGCGTCAAACCACAAGATCCCAATAATACCAAAAACACTTTATTTGTCTCTCAATATCTATCAAAAAGATTTTCAAACCATAAAGGATCCCTGGCAAAATAATAGGGCCATCAACAGAGATTCATTGAAAGGATAGCTGCCAAGCTTCTCTAATCCATTGATCACTTTGATAGGGTAAGGCAATGCTGAGAACGTCGCGTTATAAGAAATCTTCAATACATGGATAGGTTTTCTTTAATTTTATTTCACTATCTTCTTATAAAGATGTGGCAAGATTTAATTTTTTCAAGCTCGTAGGAAAACTTTTTGCTATAAGTTAACAACTACGCTGAAGACACAGAAAAACAATTTCATAATTAGTTCATTGGATAATTACTTACATTCTACATGTATATGTATCTAGCTATATACAAGTCTTTGAAAAGGACTCTTTTCTAATTACTATTGGAGATTAAAAACTTAGCAGCTTCCTTGAAAGAATTTTCATTAGTCTCTAATTCAAAATCTGGATTATCAAGATCATTCCATCGTAGTTTTTCAAAAACTTTTGTCGTTAGGTCATATTCCGAAACAGTCAACTCCCCTAGTTTATATTCTAGATAACCATAATTTTTAGCTATTGATATAACTTTTCTTTGAATATTGTTAGTAGCAACCGAAATCCCATCCCGTGTTTTAGTATCCAAATAAAATCTTCTTGTCAATATAGACCAATTTTCATAATCTTCAATTTTACACATTCTTTGGAGTAATATACTGTAATTTTTGTAAACCCATTGGAATTCTAAAGCATCTCTGAATAAATTTATGATTCCAATAGCGTTGTAGAATTCATTTTTGAATGCAAAATACTCAACAAATTTTGTTACTATTTGGTTTGGAACTCTATCATCTCTGTTATTGATTTTCAAATCTTCGTTCCATTTTTTGATAAGTTTCCAAGCTGATAGTGGATCATTTCTTTTAAGACTAGCATCAACAAAAGCAGCTAGAATATTGGAATCAATTACCATTCCAGAGCTACTGAGATATTCAATAATTTCTGATTGTGTCATGTTTCGAGAATCAAGTTGATAACTAACTATCTCTTTCATTATAGGTTTAACATCAACTTTTAGTTCAATCAATCTTTGATAAATTAGATTTTTTCTATTTCTCAAGATTGAAAACACAATAAACCACGTAGTCAAATCCGGCACTAATCTATATGATTCAATCTGTTTTAAGCATGCAGCTAGATATCTAGAAGTTGGTTTACCTATACTTTTAATTAATGGATACATTATGCGGTCATATGTTTCAATAGTCGGTCTTATACCTTGTTTGTTCAATAGTTTTAAAACTTTAACAACTTGGCCATTTTCAAATCTAGATGCATAAAACCCAATGATTAAATTATAGGAATCTGAATCGATTTGAATATTTGCATCAATGATTTCATCAAAAATATTGGTAACATAATTAGCCATTCTTCTGTCGGTTCTAGTATTTAGTTTACTCACCTCCTTCACATATTTGGATAATGTTTTGGTATTCAAAATTTCTGGTACAGAAGGTGGGTTAGAACTAAACGTTTTGGTTTGTAGTTCTGTCCACAGACTGAAGTCAGACGATATTATTTTCTGATCTTCAGTTATGTTTATAAAAAGCTGAGCTGCATAGTCTTCATTTGTAGCATTGGTATCTGCTTTATTAGAATAATAAGGTGACTTGAGATTAATTTCATTCAATTTAGTGAGTAAACTAGATTCCTTTTCCCAACGCTCGTTGATGGGTAGACTGGCAGTTGATGATGTAGAATAAAGTTGATTTTGGATTGCCAGGTTGCCAAATTTGTGGACCTCCAATTTGAAAGATGTCCCCAATAGGTATCTAACAGTTGAGTATGTCACTGTTTTCAGCATAATTGATTACACTTTATATTTTGTATTATTCAGATAAAATAGTCCTAAAAGTTGTTACAAACCTCGCAGTTACACGTATTATAAAGTCTTTAGATCAAATTATTCTAACATATTTCAAGATCGTGCACCCCCCATTATTCTGATCGGTGGTTTGAACAGAACCACTACACTTTCCTAATCCAGACAAATGCGCCGCCATTACCAAATCCGCAAAGTTCATCTCCAAACTTTGCCGGAAATATCACACTGATAAGAATAGATAGCCAACACCTATCAGCAATCTAAATATATATAAACAACAATCCAGCCAGTCATAGCATTCTTAATATACCAATAGATTAATTCACATAAATATACAACAATTCTAACAACAGTTATTTTCCAATACACAATTCAACATGGTCGTTACCCCTACAACAGTTTTTATTTCCGGAGCCAACGGTTTCATTGCTCAACATACTATCGTACAACTACTTGCCAAAGGTTACAACGTTGTTGGATCAGTTAGATCCGTCGAGAAAGGCGAAAGGTTGAAAAAAGAGTTAAATTCAGATCAATTCACTTACGAAGTTGTTCCTGGCTTAACTGAAGAAGGTGCGTTTGATGAAGCTTTGAAGAAACACCCTGAAGTTACAATTTTCTTACATGCTGCTTCCCCAGTTACGTTCACTACAGATGATCCTGAAAATGATGTTTTTATTCCAGCTATCAAAGGAACGGTTAATGCTTTAACTGCTATTAAGAAATACGCTCCTCAAGTTAAAAGAGTTGTTTATACCTCATCCGTTGCTGCTATTATCAATACTGCTGAGATAGGAAAGATTGGAGTTTCATTCGATGAGACCGATTTTAATAAAATTACAAAAGAAGAATCACTTACTGGTGGTGTAGCAGCTTATCGTGGCTCTAAAACATTCGCCGAAAAGGCAGCCTGGAAATTCATGGAAGAAGAAAAGCCAAACTTCATATTATCTTGTGTCAACCCATCAATGGTTTTCGGACCTCAAGCTTTTGACCAAGACGTTAAAGAAACTTTAAACGTTTCCGCCGAGGCTGTTGGAGGATTATTAAGATTGACTCCTGAAAGTCCAATCCCAGGTCTTTGTGGTTCTTACATCCACGTTAAAGATGTTGCTAAAGCTCATATTTTGGCATTTGAAAAAGAAGAAGCTAAAAACAAAAGATTATTGTTATCAAATGACAAATATAGCAGTCAATTATTGATCAATATTATCAGAGAAAAATTCCCCCAGTTGAAATCTAAGTTACCTGTTGGAAACCCTGAAAATCTGGGTTTTGAAGCAATCCCAACATTAATCAATACCAACACTAGGATTATACTAGGATTTGAGTTTGCACCACTAGAAGAAATGGTTTTCGAAACAATCGATCAGATTTTGAGATGCAGAGCATGAATTTTCTTCTGAATATATTCAAATATCAAAGTATTATAGCTATTTTTGGTTATATAAGCGTTAGAATCAACGTTGTACGGCTTGAGTATTAAGTTTAGATATGAAGAGAGAACTAATTAAGAAGGTACTAAGGTTACTAACTATAGTACGAAGAGATAATTATCTGGACTAAAACCCTCCTTGCTTGCTAAAAACATCATCAGTCATCCCTAACGATGATAATACTGGACGAATGGCTTGCTAATCACCTACGAAATATTTGTAAACTGTATTCCACACACATATATATATACTTACATTTTCTTTCTATCACATCAATATCAGTTACTAACAATATAACATTACAAAACGTTAACTGGCTAAGTCAATTTAAGTAAAAATATCTCCTTTTAAGATACTCGTAATGGCAATCAAATACTAAACAACGTATTATTTTTTTTTTCTTTCTATTTTTTTTTATCTATGCTAATTATTGTGTACATATATATATTACAATTGACCAAAAAAGTGGAAAACTTCAACACCTGATCTCAATCTATTAAATTTGGCAAGAGACATTTTCTCAAATTGGTAGAATTTTTGTAATTGTTTCAATTCACTAGTTAACAACAGTTCATGTTCTCTACCTCTAACATCTTCTCTACTGATCTTATCCAACAAGATTCTATTATCTTCCTTCATATCCTCCAGACGTTCTAAAACTTCACCCATGTTGAACATCAAGGAATTCATAAACAGAGTAGCAGCAACTTCATATTTGAATCTGAATGCATAAACTGCTCTCATTGCTGATCTATCTTGCGTTTTTGGAATTTCTTGAGTCTCAAGTAAATGTAAGTTTTGCAATCTACCAATGATACTTCTAACATGACTTTCTTTCAATAAAACAACTTTACTAATGCTCTTTTCATCAATAAGACGTTGTTGTTCGATAGAGTTGATAACTCTTAGAGAATCTGGACCAAATAATGTTTTAACGTATTGCTTGAAAGTGTGCTTAGCATAAATTGGAGAAATCTTAGTGAATGGAACGTAGAATTGACCTGTTGAACCTTCGACCAAGAATTCAATTTTAGGATCAGCTGCTAATAATTTCAAATGATGCATTATAATCGACAATATACGAGAGTCGGGACTTCCGTTGTTGTTATTATATGCCATTGAGCTTTCATCAGAGTCCGAACCGACAAACTCATCATCAGATTCTTGTTTACTCAATGACTCCATAACTTCAAGTTTCACTTTTTTGGAAACTTTATTTAAATCATCGTTCCTCTTTCTCTTTTTTTGCATATCAACAGATGGATCTGAAATAGTACCTATTAGATCTTCCTCTGTTATTTGGAACTTGTGTCCATTAGCTTTTAATTCTTTGAATATATCATTGACTGAGATGTTTAAACCTCTTTCTTGATCCTTCAATTCTAATCTAGATTTTAGATCATGGTCAACAGTTGGATCTAAACCTACTGTTGTGGTACCGACATTAGCCAAGAACCTTTCAAGTTGAGCTTCTTTAGTGGTTCCAGCTCTAGATTTTGTTTCAATACGGTTTAATGCAAGTGCATATATTCTGGATGAAATTTCACCAATTCTATGTTTGGCTTCAGTGGCTAGATGTAATGATCTTAACTTCTTAATAAATCTTTCAAAATTAAAAGTTAATGGTAAAGTGGAGTTGACTTTTTGGAACATGGTATCATTATTACCATCAGACTTGAATAGAAGAGAAGCTGTTTCATCGTTATTAATAAGCTTCAAATATCTTTCTCTAGTTTCTTCTTTAATTGATTGCAATCTCTTTGACTGTGAAATAACTTTGTTTTGATTTTCACTGTTATACTGTACAGTTTGCCTCTTATAAATACCATTGAAAAGGTCGAACTTATCTTGGAAATCGTATTCGTTAACAGGGATCAACCACTTTTCTCTTGCTAAAATAGAAAAAGCTTTCTCTATCTCAATAACTTCGGACTTCTTGTCAAAACTTTTGACATAATCCTGGACAGTAAGATGCCCAGCAGTCAAGATATTTTGCACAATGGTGGCGTTTAGTTCATTATAGTCTCTCTTGATATAGGAGATGATATCATTAGCATAAATAAGTTTCAAACAACCTTCATCATTAATGGAGTAAAAAACTTGTGTTCTTGTATTGAGATAGTTTGTTTCTTTGCTGTAGACAAGGCAGTTCAACTGGATCAATGAAACTAGAATCTTTTTAACATTACTAGCTTTCAAATTTGAATACTTCAATATTTGAATTATGCTTAATCTATTGTGATTTAAAATAATAGAGAATATATAAGCTGCTTGTTCACCAACGTAAAGTTTCAATATAGAAGTGTATAGGAATGATTTTGGAGATTGTGTTTTTGCTGATAAGGGCAGACTTGTCATAACGGTAGGGCCTGATTCCTGAGCCATGTTGGAACTACAGATGCAGTTTGTTTTCTTGTTGAAAGATAGTTTCAATTAAAAAATATCTATAATTCTGTTTAAGAAGGAAGAAGGGCAATGGTTGATTATATATTCCAGTCCAAACAGTATCAAATGGTTGAAAAGGATCAAGTCCAGTAGAGATCAAAGTATCGAAGAGAAATTATCAATGCTAATTGATGGATTTCTAAAATTTTTTTTTCACCTGTTAAAGATTGAATGTGCGTCGTTTTTTTTGAAAAGGGGCTCAAACAAAAGCATTACGTAATATATATACACACAATCAAAATACACACACATATACATACATCTTATTCACCAATTATCAAAATGATAGCTATAAAAATAATTGAGGATTGACTGCTCTTCATTTATTCCCCCTTATAACACATATAAGAATACAAACGGTAAAGACAAGGGGGAAAACTTCACAGTTTACGTCGACCGACGCTGTCACCAAAAAAACGTGCATCACCAAAATTCTTCAAAAGGTCAAGAAGCGGTATTACAGCGTTGATTCCTATTATATAAAAGCTTTGTAACACTTTGAAGCAGGTAGTGGTGACCTATACTCAAGTAGAGAGCAAACCAAAAAATGTATCGCAATACTGTCAATATAATAACACAGACCAGAAAGGCCTCTGGTGGGAAGACCTCGGGATTCTTCGGTAATTTGGGTGATTCATTAACAAAAATTGTTCCAAAACCTCATAAATTTTACAAAGTGACAAAACCATTTGGGTTTGAAAGACCTCCAAAAAGATTCAAGGATATTGAGAAAAAATCATGGTTGACAAAGGAAAATTTGAATTTTCCGAAAAGAGTGTGGGATTTTTATTTTGATGGTGTGACAAGAAAGAAAAGAGTTGAAAGAATTCAAAATGATTTGGCTTATGGTGGTATGTACGATTTCCATGTCTACTTAAGAACAAAAGGTAGACTTTTTGAAGCTCCAATGTCCTATTTCAAAAAAGATAAATCCCTATACTTTCCTAATTTTAAGGCTAAGTCGTTAGAAGGAGAAAATGTGGAACTTCTGAGTACTTTGAAAAAGACCAAAGTTACCATTTTGAGAATATATTCAACGGAATCAGGTGCTGAAATGACTGAAGACTATTTTAAAATTCCAAATTCTGAAGATAACTACATTTCAGAAACAGGTTCAACACAACTTCATCAAGAATTCCCAAACACTCAAATCGTTGAAATCATGTTGAGTGAAAACTGGTCTAAACATTTTGTTCACACATTTGTGACGCCAACAAAACTACGTTCTCAATTACCTAAATCTCAACATCCAAATTATTTGATTGCCATGCGAGAACAAGTTATGCCTAGAGAAAAAAGAAAACAACTGTTGATGACAAACACCTATGCTGGATATGTTTTCTTAATTGATGACTCTTGTAAGATTAGATGGGTGGGAACTGGATTACCTGAATCTAAGGAAGTTCAAGGGCTATGGAAGGCTGTGAAAGGTTTGGAAAGAGAAGCATCCACTTTGAAGACCATCAAGATTAAAACTACTAAATAGACTTTAGACTGATAATTATCCAGTATATATAAAATATCGTGTATTTTTGTAGAATAATACGAAGCTCATAGGGACGGTGCTAAGTCGCGGTGCGATAAATTTAAAAGTGTACAAAGACAAAGAAAAAGGGATCCGCCACGCAATTAAACCAATCCACTTTCAATCCTCCTTTTGTTCTTTTTCCTTTAATCGGGTGGTGTGTATACAATGGGCACTTTCTTTCACCAAAAAACATATTATTGTAAGTTTGTCACATCATTAGACTCAGGTATCAAATATTCCTACGTTGCCTCCAATCAAAACGGTATTAATCAATATTACAGACCTAAACGACTAAACCCTTGCCAACAAAAAAAATCTGCAAAAAGGTATATCAAATTTTACATGAAGCAATGCCTACATTACCTAATAATTCAAAGAATGAAGACAACACAAACATTATCATTAGTTCTAATTCCGATACTAGAAGGGAGACTGGAGACTTATCAAGAAAACAGACTGTCCAAGAACAAAAAAATGAAAGAGGATTACCCTCAAAACTAGGACAAACACTAGATTCGAACACAGAACTACAACCAGAATCAAATCAGAGGGAACAGCAAAATAATTGGGATACAAAGCTGCTACCAAGGGCAAAAACTATCACAAAAGCTCAAATCCAAGCACAACTAGAAAGCTACTCAATGCCACAAGAAAAGGGAAATAAGCTTAAAAGAGGTTGGAGTAGACAAGGAATGAGATTAACTGGTAAGTTGTCACAAGCAGTACCTTCACCAAGTGCTTCAATTTCACAGGAAAGATCAGCTTTGATTATTGATGATATTACAGGAGATGATTTCAGAATCCAACTACAACCAATTGAAGGATCGCAAAGTGGTGACATCGTGAGCAATGAGTTTGCTGGGCTCTCTACACAACAGAATAACAACATGGAAAATTTTAACAATATTGATAGCAACCAAAGTACAAATATTAATAAAAATACAAGTATAGATATGAATAACAAGCAAGGTCAGTCAGAAGCCACACAAAATGACAGTAATGATGTGAAACTACGATATCCTTATACTCCAGATCCAATGCGTTTGAAACCACTAGCCACAGCTCCTACATTGACCAATAACAATAAGGGTGAAGATATACAAGATATTGTTACCTCCCCCAGTGGGTTTAGTGAAGATGAATTGGCACTGATAAATAAAATTGATGCTAAATTGAAAAAAATATTTGTTTGTAATTGGTTTAGTCAAATTACCGTTATTGGATTTTTATTGTCATGTGTTCTACTTGTTGGTTTGAATGTAATGTTCTTTACTTACAATAAAGAGCTTCTTTTCAAAGGTTTTGAATTTATTCACTTGTTTTTCATTAGCTTGGTTTTAATACTTGTTATTTTCATTTTAACCGCATTAGGATCAAGAGAGGTTAAAAAAAAGGGAAAATTTGTGATTATTCCATTTTTTGTTATTTACTTCAGGATTTTGTTTGGGAAGGACTATAGCTTTATAGATGATTGGTTTGGTGATGATAAAGTGCAATTCCTAAGCTTAAAAATGATGGAGTTTTGTGACAGTAGTTAAAGGCGAAAAAAAGTTTTATGTGTGTTAATTCATGATTTATTATAGGTGACTGGAACCAAAAATGTACTTCCCGTTGCTAGTTATTTGAATGTTTTTTTCCCTTCTGTTTTCTATTTCTTCTTTTTTCTTCTTTTCTTTTCATGATGTAGAACGAATTTTCTTAATAACACAACAAAACGCTTCCAATTAAAATTGTTACTGTAATTTCAACATAGAAACACTAAATTTAGCAAGAAAAAAGATGACGATTCGTTTAACGATAAATATATAGACCATAAAACCTACAGTCAGAAATAAAAAAAAAAAAAACCGAGAAATATATATATGCATTATATAGATCGATTCAAGAAACAGAAAAAAAAGATAAGAAAAACAAACGCTCATAAATGACACACCATTGTATAAACCGCAAATATGTATAACCTACGATAAACAACAAACAGATTAGAAACTAATAAAGAAAAATATGAAAATAAAATAATAAGTAAAGTAGAAAAGAGCATCATTAATTTTTCATGCAACCTGATTAGCTGTACTACTACTAATAACTTCACCAGCCATGACATTGCCACCATTGATAGATTCACCTAATTTACTTGTACCTTTTTCTTTATAAGTTGAAACAGCAGGAATATCCGCTTTAATTCTAGTGACTAAAGTTTGATAAGCTCTTGGTTCTAATCTAATCAAGGTGTGCAATGGGATTGACATCCATGGACTTTCTTCTTGCGGAACGTTCATGAAGTAAGCATAGATACAACGCAAAACAGCTTGATGGGTAATAACTAGTATATTTTCTTGATTCTCCAATTCCATGATAATTGGCTCTAATCTCACAATAACATCACGGTACGATTCACCACCTCTGTATCTATATTCAAATTTGTTTTCATCTCTAGCTGCAAAATCTTCAGGGAAATCACGTTCAATTTCATCATAAGTTAATCCATCACAAGATCCAGCATCAAGTTCATCCAAAGCTTTCCATTGTTTTTTAGGATTTGGTAAAAATGATGCTGTTTGCTGAGTCCTTTTCAAAGTCGAAGTCCAAACTTCCAAGTTTTCATAATTTGGAATATATTCTTTAACCATATCCTGTAATTTACGTGCATATTTGAAACCACGTTCACTTAATGATGCATCGCCACCAATTTTACCTTCAAGGTTATATTGTGATTCACCGTGTCTAGATAACCAAATGTATCTAGGTTTTATATGCAAGTTCATCACATAGTATGCTATCCTACTTTGTAAATAGCTTTCAATTCTATTTATTGTGATTTGTGAATTAACGTTTATTAATTTAATAAACGACAGTTCTTTTTCATCTATTAAATCCATTGGCTCATAATAATTTTCATAGTAGTTAATTTTATGAAGGAGGTCATTAGTGGCATACTCTGATGATTTACCGGTATAGTCAGGTGAAGTGGAATTAATATCAACAATCATTGATTTAACAATTGATTCATCATCACAGAAACTTTCCAAGAAAATTGGCTCAATATGATGATCTTTTAAAACGTTCGAAACTTGCAATCTTTTGGCTTTAGTAACGTTGGAACCATCTAGAATTGCAACACAACCATTTTCATCATTGAACCATTTGATAATAGCTTTAATTGCATCTTCAGTAGCTTGTTCTCTAATATGTAAACCATCTCCGTTACTTGGGTCAAAGAAATCGGCTGTTGGTTGTAGCTTGTATTCTTCTCTTCTGTAAGATGAGACACTGAAGGATTTAGTTGAAACTGATAGCCACGATAAATAACGAACAATTTTTTGAGAAATGAATGATTTGCCTCTAGCTGGTAAACCAACCATAACAACACAAACTCTCAAATTGTCAACGTGTGACAATCCATAGACAGGCATCTTGTGAAGTTATATGGTGATAGATATAAGTGTATATAAGAAATTGGGAATATATTTGTGTATTTATACGCCTTCGAATCTTTTTCAAGCTATAAGTGATTTATTAAAAATTTCCATATGATACAATGGTGAAATATTGCCAAAACTGATATGGGTCCAATTAAGTAGATTGAGTTCTTAGATTTAGGCTATCTATTAATATCCTGAAAAAAAAATCGGTGATGTCTAGTTGTAGAATATGTATGGGTGTATAACTTGGAAGTTGGAATAATTTATACTTGAAACCTAGGAGTGTATTCAATTGGAAATCGAGAATAATTAGTTAGATATATAAAGTAGAATAGAATAGGCAAATAACAATTAACATATAACAAATAGCAAGAAGAGTTTTATTTAAAGGACCAAAAGATACAGGTGTGTTGTATCTACTTTGTTAATTCACAATTTCTCCAGGTTTGCAAAAATGTCTTATTGGGCTTTTTAATAAGATTGCGAGCGAGCGAGAAAGCAGCTGCGAGTTGATTCATCCTCTAAATACATATATACAGCAAAAAAGGATATTATATTCGTGTTTCTTATGTGTGTATCCTTTTGGTAGAATACAGTATATATATATATATTTGTTCGTTGAACACAAAGTATAAACAAGAAGTTTTGTCTGTTTTTTTTGGGCACACGAGTCGAGATTGACAAATGTCTTACATCTCTTTTTCGGGGCATCTTATAAAGTTGCGGGGCCTACGGCCGGACGGGTGGGGAAGGGCACGGAAGACTTTCATAGAAAAGTGAATTCATCTTGTGATTTATGAACTGATCTATATAAGAAACGAATTAAAAAAGTATGGGAGTTTATATATACATATAATTAAGTAATAGTATTGGGATGGTTTAGTCATGTGTCAAATTTAACATCACCAGTCATCCTTACATAAAGTAAATGTACTGTTTTTCAACCTTCCAATCTTCATATCGTCGATAGACTATTATATATTGCGTCGATTTCTTAGATCTGAGTTTGAGTGTTTATTCAAATATCGCCAATTATTTAGTTTGTTTCTTCTATCTATGCAAATGATGGTGGACTCAAGTGAACTAAAGCAGGAGGATCGGAATTAGAAGATACAACCGATTGATTTGAAACAAAGCCATTCTGAAAGTATATAAAGTCATTAATTGGGTACCTCAATGGTTTTGGATATTGAATTAGAAGCAATTTTACTAGATCTTAGATCTTTTGAAATCAATAATGTGTCACCATTGGACCCAGCAACAAAAACTACCCATGTTCCAATCAAACCTTCACAGGATGAAATAGACACAGACATAAAAAAAAATTTCCTAACCCCAAATAATGAATTGACGTGGGATTTACTAGATGAATTCCAACAAATACCTGAAGTTGATCAAAAAGATACTTTGAAGTTTTATTCTTCCTTGACAGAATTACCATCATCCATTAATAGAACAGCCATTAGATTTAAAAGAAAAGGTATCGATGGTGATATCGTTTCATACCAAGAAGTTTTTGATTTATCCGTACTAGATACTGGAAATTCAGCTACAAATTCTTTATCAATGAAAAGAAAATTCACCAATAAAAATGAAGCGTTAAGAGGGAACACCAGTTTTTTACCCTTTACACCAGGTGGATTAACGGGTACTGGAGCCACAACAGCAAAATCTGTTGATAATACTAAATACTTGCATAAGGACGACAGAGGATTGTTTGACATTCCACAAGGTTTATCAAGGGGTTTAGAACTATCTTTTACAGCCCACGATGATCTTGAATTAACCGATTTACAAAAGGGAATTGATGATGAAGTGAGTAAACAAGATCAACCTTTAGAGGATAATACTGGCAATAATAGTAATAACTTGTTTTCGTCATCTAACGATGACACTGATCTTGACGAAGATATTGAAGATATCATTCCTGCTGATATGCTAGTTAGACCCACTACAGCTACTTCTGTATCAGCTGTCCCAGGCTCTTCTGCTAAAAAAGCCAAAAAAGAATGGGCACACGTTGTTGAACTTACTCATTATATTGAAAACTTTGATGAATTAGTTCCTAACCCTGCAAGAGTTTGGCCATTTAAGTTGGATATTTTTCAACAAGAAGCTGTTTATCATTTAGAGCAAGGCGACTCTGTTTTCATTGCTGCACATACATCTGCTGGTAAAACTGTCGTTGCCGAATATGCTATTGCAATGGCCCATAGACATATGACTAAAGCTATTTATACATCCCCCATCAAAGCTTTGAGCAATCAAAAGTTCAGAGATTTCAAAGAAACATTCAAAGAGATTGATGTTGGTGTCATCACAGGTGATGTCCAAATTAACCCTGATGCGAATTGTTTGATCATGACAACTGAAATTTTAAGATCTATGTTGTATAGAGGTGCTGATGTCATTAGAGATGTTGAATTTGTTATTTTTGATGAAGTTCATTATGTCAATGATGTCGATAGAGGTGTTGTCTGGGAAGAAGTGATTATTATGTTACCTGATCATATTAAGGTGATATTATTATCTGCTACTGTTCCAAATACTTATGAATTTGCTTCATGGGTTGGAAGAACTAAACAAAAAGACATTTATGTTATTTCAACACCAAAGAGACCAGTTCCACTAGAGATTTTCATTTGGGCTAAGGATGACGTTTTTAAAGCAATTGATTCTAACAGAACCTTTTTGGAATCTAATTTCAAAAAACATGCCGATAAATTAATCAAACCTAAAGAAATAACTGCCAGTGGTTTGAGTAATGGCAGTGCTAGAGGTGGAAGAGGTGGAAGTAGAGGTGGACTCCATGGTAGAGGAGGGTCCAGAGGTGGCTCACAAGGTTCTAGAGGAGGCTTTGGTGGAAGAGGTGGTGGAAATGTTGGTAAATTTATGCAAAGAGATGGTCCGAACAAAAACACTTGGGTTTCTTTGGTGCAGTACCTTAAGAAGAATGATCTAATGCCAGCAGTTATTTTTGTTTTTTCAAAAAAGAGATGTGAAGAATATGCCGATTCGTTGAGCGGTGTTAATTTCTGTAACGCTAGAGAATCATCCGAGATTCATATGTTTATCGACAAAGCCGTCTCAAGATTAAAGAGAGAAGACAGAGAATTGCCACAAATTTTGAAAGTTAGGGAAATGTTATCAAGGGGTATTGCTGTCCATCATGGTGGTTTACTACCTATCATCAAGGAGGTTATTGAAATTTTATTCTCAAAGACTTTAATCAAAGTTTTATTTGCTACTGAAACTTTTGCAATGGGTTTGAACTTACCAACTAGAACCGTCGTTTTCAGTGAATTGAGAAAACATGATGGTACCGGATTCAGAAACTTGTTACCTGGTGAATTCACTCAGATGTCAGGTAGAGCAGGTCGTAGAGGTTTGGATAGTACTGGTACTGTTATTGTAATGTCATACAACCAACCGTTGGAACAACCTGCATTCAAAGAAGTTACGTTAGGAACTCCTACTAAACTATCATCACAATTTAGATTGACTTACAATATGATTTTAAATCTGTTGAGAATTGAAGCTTTAAGAGTTGAAGAAATGATCAAAAGATCTTTCAGTGAAAATACCACACAGTCCTTATTACCAGAACATAAAATGGAAGTGTTAAGATTAGAAAAGGAATTAAAGGAATCTCATGATTTATCAATTACAGCCGATGATATGGAAAAATTGAATATTTATTACGATGCAATGGAATCTTTTAAAACTAACTATGGTTTACTTACCCAAGAATGTTTCAAATTGATTCCGTATCAAAAAACGTTAAGAGTTGGTAGACTAGTTGTTTACAGAGATGAAAACAACGTTTCAAAACCTGCCGTGACAGCTAAATGGACAAACGGCGACTCTTCAATCACTTTATTAACGTTTGATGTTGGCACTGGTGGAAATAAGGATCAATACAATTCTATTTTCACAACCGATTTTGATACTTCATACGCCAAGAAGTTTTTTAAGAAATGGCATTATAAAGGTAATCTGAACTTTCTTAGCGTTCCATTGACAAGAATTGAATTCATAACCGACTATAGCATAAAATCTCATATCAATGGTATTATTCAAAGAGATGGTAAAGCAATCACTTATTTCAATGATGAAATTCAACATATTTTACAATTCCAATATAAATTACGTGAAATTACTTGGAAGAATTTCCAAAATCCAAGAATGCAAGAACTTTTAAGTGAAATAACTGAAAATAAATTAATTATTGAATCATTTTTATCAAATGAAGAATTCATTGAATTATTTAATAATTATTACGGTGATATTATTGAACGTAAGGTTTTAGAAAATAAGATTGGATCTTTGAAAACATTAATTAGTGATGATAATTTAGAATTGCTACCTGATTACGAACAAAGACTGAACGTTTTGAAAGAATTGAAGTTTATTGATGATACTCAATTGACAGTTAATTTGAAGGGTAGAGTTGCTTGTGAAATTAATTCTGGTTGGGAATTAATTCTGACTGAATTAGTGTTTGACAATTTCTTGAACAACTTCACATCAGAAGAAATTGTTGCTTTACTGTCATGTTTTGTTTACGAAGGTAAAAGAAACAACCAATCAAATTCTGGTGATGGTGATAGTGGCGGATTGATGCTATCAACTCCAAGATTGGAAAAAGGTAAGGAAAGAATCGTTGAAATCATTGAAAAAATGTTAAAGACATATAGTGATAACGGTGTCATTTTGACTTTTGAAGAAGAACAATTTTTGGAAAATAATAGATTTGGGTTAGTCAATACCGTTTATGAATGGGCAAGAGGACAAACATTCAAAGAGATCATGGAGTTATCGAATGAAAATGATGAAGCTGAAGGTACGATCGTTAGAGTCATCACTAGATTGGATGAAATCTGTAGAGAAGTTAAAAATTGTGCCTTAATTATCGGTGATTCTTCATTACATTTGAAAATGAATGATGCCCAAGAAAAAATTAAGAGAGATATCGTTTTTTGTGCTTCGTTATATTTATAGTTTTGTTATATTCTTAATACAATAAAGCTTCCTTTTTTTTTTATTATGAGCAATTCTCACAAATATAGTATGTATATACATATTTATAAGTACACAGTAAACTAATAATTAATAACTATGTCCATTTGAAGATAACCCATCATTGTCTTCTCATGTTATTACCACCAAACCCACCTCTACTTTGACCCATCCCACCTCTTGTTGGTTTAGTCACTCTATCAGTAGTTTTCAGTGGAGTATTTAACCATCCTCCAGTAGTAGAAGTTGCACCACTATTACCAGCACCAATATTCTTCTTCACTGCACCTGCTATAATTCCACCGTCTAATGTCTTTAATGGCTTGACTGACCCCTTACCTTTATTCAATCTTAATTCTGGTTTTAAGTTGTTTAAGTTTGGTGCTGATTCAACCGTTATTGATATGATGGTTTCTCCTCTGAGAATCGTCAATCCTAAATATCTTTTAATTTCTTCTATTGCTGGTTGTGCTGTTGTTTCTGTAGTTGTACTTGTTGATTTCTTTTTACGTAGTTCAAATTTTGATTTTTTCGTTAGTTTGAATTCTTCACATTCTGACAAAACAACGTTTAAGTGTCTATCGAATGACATTAAAGTTCCTATAAATTGTGAGGAGTCTAATGTTGTCACTCTAACTCTGTAATTGATTAAATTTGCCTATATTAAATAACAAATGTTAGTGGTTAGTATCTGATACGTTTTGATTTTTTGTAATAATTCATTGAGTATAATATAAGCTTTCAAAAGAGTTATACTTACTAGTTTTGCTTTCTTCGGTATTTGTCCAACAGCCATTAAGTTTATGTCTTTTTTTAATGATCCTTTTTGATTTATCAATTGGGTTTCGATAAAAATGTGTGGTATTCAAGGTATCTATTAGTTAACATCAACTTTTAAAATTACAAATTTTACAAAATGAGGAATGGGAGTGGATGAGCAAACGAGGCGATCGAGCAATTTAGGTCTGTCTCTCTTTTTACTCCAAAGTCCAAAGTATGAGACTTACTTGAATATATAGATATACACTGAGATAATGTGCAAAATTAACCGTTCATTCTTGAATATTAAAGATTCTTGAAACTTCAATTGCATCAAAAGTTAATTATTGTAATCAATCATGTCTGAGGATACAAAAACAGTGGTTGAAAAGGACACTGTGAAAGAAGTGTCCATCACTGTTCCAGTAACTGTTCCAGAAACTGAAACTACCACCAAGAGAAAGTCAGAAGATCAAACCGTTGAAGAACCTGCTGCTACCGAAAGTTCTGAAAAGAAGAAGAAAAGAAAACACAGTAGAAGAAAGTATGATGACTTACCACCTCCAGAAGATGAACCAACTGCTGGATCAAAGGCTGCTGCTGTTGAAGATGATTCCGATAAAGAATCTGATGTTGATGACGATAAATTGATTGTTGAAGAAGATGAAGATGGAGATGATTTATTGGAAATTGATTCAGCTAATATTATCACCACTGGTAGAAGAACTAGAGGTAAAGTTATTGACTACAGTAAAGTTAACGAAAAATTAAACTTACCTGCTGGTGATGAAGACGAAGAAGATGACGGTGATTTTAATGAGAAATAGATATGATAACATTTTGATTAGCTTGTTTTATATGGATTGATTTCATTTTAAACATGCTTTGTTCGTTACTATGTATATGTTAGTTTAAACTTTGTTTTGTTTTATAATTTCCTTGTTTCTTTTGTGTAATTTTTTAAATTACCTACGCAAAGCAAGTAAAAATTCAAAAAAAGTTGTGTGTACCTTTAGATTTTACCTGTATCAGTATGCTTAGTTGCAATGCATAAGAGTAGTAAATATGATTTTTATAGATTAGCAAGCTAAAAATATATACCCAGTTTAAAATTTGCAAAAAAGATGGCATTAAAAATTTCAAAAAACAAAATTAAAAAAAGAAAAAAAAAACATTAATAGCAGAAAATAGACAAAACATATGATAATTTAACTAAAATAAAAAAGGGAGAAAATAAAGAAGGCACAAATGTAAATAGAAATCAGAACAAAAACAGGAAAAGTAAAAAAAAATATGATATAAGGAGCAGGAAAAGAAAATGATTCAGAATGAGAAAACAAAATATAACATTAAACAAAAGACGTTTATTTCATTTTTAACAACAATTTGAATTCTTGGATATTTTTTGATCTTTTGGAGCAGGTGTTAAAGTAATGGTTTGCCCTGAACTTAAACCTTTATTGTTGGCACTTGAATCGCCATCCATTCCATCCATATCAAACTTTCTCTTGGAAACCATTTCGTAAATATTTTTAATGACAGAGTTGAATGTAAGTTCAACGTTTTCAGCGTTTAAAGCAGATGCTTCTGTGAATAGAAGGTTGTTTTCAGCAGCAAAGTTTTTAGCTTCATCAGTTGGGACAGATCTTAGGTGATCTAAATCGGATTTGTTACCAACTAAGGCTATCACTATGTTTGCATCGGCATGATCTTTCATTTCTCTTAGCCATCTACTAACAGATTCGTAAGAATCAGAATTTGAGATATCGTAGACAACCAAAGCACCAACAGCACCTCTGTAATAAGCAGCAGTGATGGCTCTGTAACGCTCTTGACCGGCAGTATCCCAAATCTGAGATTTGACTCTTTTACCATCAATTTCAATTGTTCTTGTAGCAAATTCAACACCGATTGTAGCTCTTGAATCTGGGTTGAATTCGTCTCTGGTGAATCTGGATAATAAGTTGGTTTTACCAACGGATGAATCACCAATTAAAACGACTGAATTAAAGATTAGAAATTGATATTTAGCCAGCACACCCATATATATATATATATATATAAGGAGTATGTGTAGTCACACATGTGAATACAGAAAGGGGGCGGCGGACGGGATCAATTAAATGTTAGTATATCGCATATCAACCAGAGTATTTTAGGTGTAAAAGAACTCACTTTTAAATAGGTATTCATAATCATAGGAATAGTCTTCTGTTGCCATTGTGGAATATGCCGTGTATTTGAAAAAATAAGACTTAGTAGAAGAGGTTTAAGTTTTTCTTTGAATTTTATTTGAAACCGTATTAGATATCTCTTTTTTTTTTTTTGATATGACGATTGTACGAGGAATGTTTGTTTATATGGAACGTATTAAATAAACGAAACTCAAGTATACAAATTTGAAAAAATATAAATGGTATTTGAATGATATGTGAGGTGATTGTTGGGTATAGAGTGAGTAAATCAACGAATAGATAGAGATGTTTTTGATTCTCTTGTCTAATGCAGATAGTGAAACGTTATTAAAACAGACAGGGGAATCAGACTATTGATCTTTATGAACGCTAAATGAAAATGTCGATTTTTTGAGAGTACTTTGGTTAGTTGCGCGTGACTTATTACCACGTGATTACAACAATTACAAAGTCGTACACACGAACAAAAGAATAAGGGGTTGACCCCCATTTTTAATACACAGCCTTGACTTTAAAAAATTAAAGAAAATCGACGCAGGTTTATCTAGAAAAAAGGAGTCGATTTACGCGTCGATCGTAAAACGCGTCTTTTTTCAAAGTGATTTTGGCCATTTTTGTTTAACAGAGAAGTTCAAGTGAAGTGAAATGAATTGATTACCACTTTTTTAATATTACACCAGCAACCTTTGGACCCCCCCTTTTACTTCAATTGAAAGTTCAATTAAACCAAAGAATTATGTCTGAAGTTAAGATTGATCAAGCTATTTTCCGTAAAAGATTGCATCTTTTACAAAAAAATGTTCAACAATTGGATCAATTCAAATCCATTAATGGTTTATTAATCGTTGTTGGTTCAAGTGATGATTCAAACCCTTATCAAAAATCAACCATTTTACATAATTGGTTATTGGGTTACGAATTTCCAGCCACTGCTATTTACATCACTGCTAAGAGAATTGTCTTTTTAACCTCAGTTGGTAAAGCCAAGTTTTTAAATCCACTGAAAAACTCCAATGGTTTAACTATTTTAACAAGAACCAAAGATGCCGAACACAACAAGAAACTATTCGATGAATTTTTAAACGAATTAAAAGAATCTGGCGGGAAAGTTGGTATGTTACTAAAGGATAAATATACTGGTAAATTCATTGATGAATGGACTCCAATTTGGAATGAAAGTAAAACCAACTTTGAAGTGATTGATTCTTCAATTGGTGTTTCAATGTCTTTAGAATTCAAGGATGATGAAGAACAAAAGAATTTGAGAATTGCTTCAAGAGGATCCACAAATATGATGACTTATTTCACTGATGAGATGTCAAAAATTATTGATGAAGAATTAAATGTTACAAACTCTCAATTGGTTGATAAATTAGAGAACAAAATTGATGACGCTAAGTTCTTTAAATCAATGGAAACTAACAAATCAATGAGAAAATTGGGTGCTGAATTTGATTTAAATAATTTGGATTGGTGTTACAAACCAATTGTTCAAAGTAATGGTAAATACGAATTGAAGTTTTCTGTCGAATCTACAAATGATAAATTAGGTGGTTCTGTTATAATGTCATCATTGGGTTTACGTTACAAGAGTTACTGTTCAAATGTTACAAGAACATTTTTAATTCAGCCAACAAAAGATATGGAAAAAAATTATGATTTCTTGTTAAAGATCCAAGCTAAATTGGTCAATCTACTGAAAGATGGTGCTGTTGTTAAGGATGTTTACAACAAAGTTTTAGAACTGATTGAAGCTGAAAGACCAGATCTAACTTCTCATTTCATGAAAAATATGGGCTCTTTAATTGGTATTGATTTTAGAGATTCAAATGGTGTTTTAAATGCTAAAAATGATAGATCATTGATTGAAAATTCAGTTATCAATCTAGTTTTGGGTTTCGGTGGTTTGAAAGATGATAAGCAAGGTGATTATGCTTTGATGATTGCTGATACCATTAGAATAACTGGTTCAGAACCAATTATTTTAACCGATTCCCCAAAGACCAGAAAAGAAGTTGCTTTCTACTTTGAGGATGAAGAAGATCAGATTTCTGAAGTTAAGAAGGAAAAGAAAGGCGACACTAAGGTGAAATCCGAAAAAAAGGTTAAATCCGAAACAACGCCAAAGCCTTCAGCTGATATCAAATTCCCAAGTGATGGTATCAACTCTAGAGTTTTAAAGGCTAAAATGAGAGCAGAACAAAAAAACTCTGAAGAAGACCAAACTCAGATTCAAAAAGAAATTCAAAAAGAATTGCATACAAAAAGACAAAATGAAGGTTTGGACAGATTTAATCCAGAGGATGCAAACGATTCTGGTGAAAAGAAGCTGGTTTTCAAAAAATATGAATCATATATTAGAGAATCTCAAATTCCAAATAATGTCAGAGATTTGAAAATTCATATCGATTCTAAAAATCAAACCATCATTTTGCCAATTTGTGGTAGACCAGTTCCATTCCATATTAATGCATTTAAGAATGGTTCCAAAACTGAAGAAGGTGAATATACTCATTTAAGATTAAACTTCAATTCTCCAGGTATCGCATCATCTAAAAGAGAAGACTTACCATATGAGACTGGTGAAGATAAACAATTCATTAGATCATTAACATTTAGATCCAAAGATGGTGAAAGAATGTCTGAAGTTTTAAAGAAGATTACTGAAATGAAGAAAGAATCAGTTAAAAGAGATACCGAAAGAAAGGAAAAGGCTGATGTTGTTAGTCAAGCTTCATTAATTGAAGTTAATAGACCAAAAAGATTGGACTCTGTTTTTGTTAGACCAACGCCTGAAACTAAGAGATTCCCTGGTACTGTCGCTATCCATCAAAACGGTATAAGATATCAATCAATCGGTAGATCTGATCAAAGAGTTGATGTTTTGTTCTCAAATATTAAACATTTATTCTTCCAATCATGTAAAGGTGAATTATTGGTTATTGTTCATTGTCATTTGAAGACACCAATAATGATTGGTAAGAAGAAGACATACGATGTTCAATTCTACAAAGAAGCTTCTGATATTACAGTTGATGAAACTGGTAACAGAAAGAGAAAATATAGATACGGTGATGAAGATGAATTAGAACAGGAACAAGAAGAAAGAAGAAGAAAGAGTGCACTTGATAAAGAATTTAAAACATTTGCTGAACAAATAGCAAGTGCATCCAACGGTTTAGTTGATCTTGATATACCATTCAGAGAATTAGGTTTCCAAGGTGTTCCATCTAGATCTGCAGTTTTCTGTTTACCAACAAGAGATTGTTTGATTCAATTAATCGATTTACCGTTCTTAGTTCTAACATTAGAAGAAATTGAAGTTGCCCATTTGGAAAGAGTACAATTCGGTTTGAAGAATTTCGATATGGTTTTCATTTTCAAAGACTTTAGTAAACCTGTTGTTCATATATCAACTATCCCAATGGAACTATTGGAAGATATCAAGGCTTGGTTAACTGATGTTGATCTACCGTTCAGTGAAGGTACTGTTAATTTGAACTGGCCAACAATTATGAAAACCATTCAAGCTGATCCATATCAATTCTTCGTTGATGGTGGTTGGACGTTCTTAACTGGTGATGGTGATTCAGACAATGCTTCCGAAGAAAGTGAGTTGGAATCCGATTTTAACCCATCGGATGATGATCCTGAAGATGAACCTGTTGAAAGTGAAGAAGATGATTACAGTGATGGTGGCGATGGTGAAAGTGACTTTGATGATGAAGACGACGAAAGTATTGCTGATAGTGATAACGTTTCTGAAGACGAATTTAGTGAGTAATTTGGTTTTTTTTAAATTTCTTTTATTTGTCTATCTGTGTCTTTTTTTAGTGTTTAAAATTTTGTTTTGTTGTTATTTTACCTTGTTTTGGTTTTTTATCTTTACCATTTTCTGTATGTGTTTTTTTTTTATAGTTATATAATTAAAATAAAAAAATTATTATTTACTCATAACATTAAGAAAAAATTATCATTATCATATTTAAATTGACTATAAAAAGGACATCCAACCAACATACATTTGTGCTAAATTCTCGTCCGACGTAGCTTGTTGAATAATAGCATCAACTTGTGAACTGGTGGAAACCGACAATCCACCAGAATCTTTAGAACCGGTATCTAAGTCCTTAACGTTCAAAATCCCCTTAATTTTTCTTCTAATAGTATCCATAGCCAACTCTGGATCCAAACTATCATCATTCCTACTTTTCCTACTTGACGTCGACGACGAAGACCTAACGTTAATCCAATCCATAATCGGATCATACAAAAAAGTTTCCAAAATATTCATCAAGATATTTTCATTCTTTCTTATCAATCTCATTGTAACCTCACACGATTTTCTGTAATTGCCTTCGTAGGAATTAACACCCATCGCAGTAGTCATATTGTTCGTTAATCTGAATGGAACACGCTCCGGAACAGTTAACCTCTTACCTTTATCAAACAAACAATCGAAATCAACGTGTAATATTTGTCCAGTTAATTCGTTCAACATGATGTTATCACCATGTCTATCACCCATCCCGACCAAGTAACCAACAATGGACATAACTGCACATGATCTAGTGTAGTTATTTCTACTTTGATACCAAGTAACAGGGTTTGGAAATTGATCAATAAACCAAATTTGTAGAACTGGCTTATACATACTCAACAATTTTTTAAAATTCAATATCTTCAGTTCAATCTTCAATTTATCAGTTACTAAATCTTTCACTTTATGGAAATCAATCGGTGTTCCTTGCCTTGCTAAATATGTCAACATTATATCTCTAATTGTTCTAACGTTATCAACCATTTCAATAACACCCATTGTTTCATTTAATGGCACAACAGCATATGACTTTATAGATAAATTTCTCTTATCTGCTTCAGAATCATTTTTCAACAATCTGTCAACAACGGTTGTGAATTCCATTAATTTAGCATCTTTTCTTAAGTCATCGTGTGGTTTACATAGAATACTGTAACGCTTACCGTCGGAACCTAGAATGTACAACCTTCTTGGCTTTTGCATCGATGATAAAATATGAACCTTTGAATCAAAAGATTTGAAAGTAATGAACTTTTCCACTCTTTTACCTGTTAATCCATGGAAATTGATATTTAATGGGATTGCCAATGATTTACAACACCCGTTGTTTTCCCTATATGAAAATTTCAAATCATCGTATAAATGTAATTTATTACGACGTGACTTCCCAATATCAATTTGACAAATACTTTTCAAAGCTTCTAGTAATTGAAAGGATTCGAAAATGGTCAATTGAAGTTCTGCGTTTGATTTAGTTCTTAAAGAGTCACAGATTTTCATACCTCTTTCAGCTCTTTCCACAGAGTTGGATTCTGTCTGTGCATAAATTGAATACAAGACTATTTGAGGATATTCTCTTGCCAACTTCGTGATTATTTCAATGATAACGTTTTCAGTTTCAGGATCATCTGGTATGACCATTCTTGAAATCAACTGAGATAAAACGGTGTACCATTTAAAACAGGGTAAATCACTTTTTTGTACACAAACCTTGATTAATTTGATGATACTTGAATAATTATCACGTCTCCTTGAAGCAATTATTTCGTATGAGTAACCAGACAATTTATTTGAATTTCTATATTTAGCTTTATAATCTAGCCAAACGGTAACAGCTTTAGGTAAAACTTCAAAAACGTATTCGTTCGAAAGTGAAGCTGATCTGACGTACGATTTAATGACGTTATATTCTAAATCTCCATAGAAATCTTTCTCTGGTCTTTTCAAACCTGGGGTATCAACAGACTGTGCATCCAACAATTTATTGTAATACCGACCTAAACAGTACTGCGACTTCCCGCATTTTTTGTTATGTGTGTAAACTTCAATAACTTCGTCGGTACTACCATTACCTGATTCTTCCAACCATCCACCATAGGTTAGTCTGATATCACCTAATTCTTCTTCCAATGTGGAAACATGATGATCGTTTAACAAACTTTTCAAAATTTTCAAGGCCTGGCTATGATCACCTTGAGACCATAGCAACTTTGATAGTTCTAAATTAACTGTCAATTCGGAAGAAGTACCAATCATCAAAGCATTTGTAATATTTTTGGTGGCAAGGTCCAATTTCCCAACTTCACGTAAGATTTTAGAACTTTGAACCATTGTATCGCCTAAATGAGATCTCAGTTCTGGCAATGGATGCAATTTTTCAATTGTTTTCCTTAATGAATGTATTTTCCAATTTATTTTGAAATCTTTTGAAGTGTTATCGGATCTTAATTGTAAAGTCTTGAGGAATGGATCTAGTAAACAATCTGAATTAAATTTGACCAAAGTTTCGAAATCTCTTAAGCAATGCAATAAAACCATGTAGTTTGAGACTTCAGTATGTGATATTTCTTTTGAAACCGATAGTAAGACACCAATGTAATTTTTCGAATTTGATAAATGTTTCTGACAGGCCTCAATTTCACTCATGTTCAAAGTTATCAAACCTTGGGCAAATTCATAATAAATTGATAAATCGGACCCTGGTGAAGAAATTGAAGGGTAATGTTCAGAGTACCTAACCCATCTATGCAATTCCTCCAATTGTCCAGTGAAGATCGATGCCTGTAAACCACATAAAACCCAATCTTTACTAGGAATGAACGATTCTAGTGAACTTGTTGAACTTGCAAAATTCTTCAATTTAAGTAAAACTTGATCGTATTCACAATGGTCATCCAAACAATTCAATAAAGACGTCACTGAATTCAGTTTTTTATCTTCTTCGTCATCATAATCCAATTCAGTTAAAGCAGCTAATGATTCATGAGTCACTCTCCAATCATCACTGTATTGAAATTGCAATAGTTTATCGTTTAAACTTTCTGTTGAAAATTTCTTTAAAACACCTTGTAAGGCATCAGTATCATTGATTTCAGAATACATGTGTCTAATCGTGGTGAAAAATTCATCTTTATCTAATTTATTAGCAACGTAACTTTGTTCCAAGTTGAAAATAGCACGTTCATAGGAATTACACTGTGCCGTTCTTATAGCTAATAGTTCAGTTGGTAAAAAAGATAGAAAAGTTTCAACTTTATTTCTTTCTTCAATTGAATTACCCTTTGGTGACCTTTTTTTATCTTTTTTCCTTTCTGACACCCATTCTCTGAAATAATCAATTATTGAGAAAACTGATCTATAACAAGATTTTAAACTTTCAATTGCCGAATCGTTGTTTAAATCGTTTAAATCTTCGTTCAAGATTGTATTTATTTCAATTTCAATATCGGATTTGATTTGTTCGTCACCATAAACAACCATCATCAAAGAAACGTAGGGTAATAAAAACTCAGGAATGGTCAAATCCTGACCTCTTATTATGATTGAACAATTGGCAAAAATTAATCTAGCATTCTTTGGTGTCTTCTTCATATTTTCAGAACGTTGCAATAAATTTTCGGTGAATTCACTTAACCAAACGGAATGTTTTTTAGTATTTCTATAGCATGGATAAGAAAACGATGCAAAAGTGTATGATTTTCTAATGTACCTTGAAGTTAACAATGGTTTCAAAACTGTTCTTGATAAATTTGTCAATTTGGACCAAATTAATCGTTCATTAGAATCTTCAATTGCTATGCTTTCACAAGTGACTTGTAAAATTTGTAAATGCTCTTGCATGGAATAAGCTAAAAACAATTGTTTTTGTGGATCAGTGGAAGCAACAAACGATTTAACTAAAACATTATTTAAGAAATAAATGGAAAACTCAGCAAATTCTTTATCTTCATTCAAATTTGCCACCAACACTATCTTCTTTTGATTTTTGTTTGCAAATGAACCGAATTTAGTCAAGTTCAAAGCACCCATGCTAGCCAACACATTGGCACATTTTCCTGGGATGTCTGTATTTGTAGCAGAAAATCTATTTGATGCAGACATTGTATTGGAGAGTAACGAAGAGATTATTGGTGTTAATCTAGGATCATTAATAAAAGTTTTTTGGAAATCGATTTGATGAACGTCTAAGAAATGAAGATAGTCGTCCAACACTTGTAAAACAACCCATTTGTTATCATCTTTTAATCTTCTATCAAATTCAATTAAAACATTATGATTTTTAGGATCGCCACTTTTTTTAACGATTCCTTCAAAATAAGGCACCAACGATAACGAATAAACATAGGAAGGATGCTCTCTTATAATTTTCGGATCTTTTTCAACAATTGTAATTAAGATTTTTTTGGCAATCAATTGACATTTTGAATTAAACGATTTGTATTTTTGAATTAGATAAGAAATCAATAAATCAACAATAATTGATAATGGAGAATAATTCAAATTTGAAACTATTAAATGCAAACATTCCAAACTTTCATGTTGCAATTCTTTTGATTCAAGAGCAATTTGTAAACATGTCATTATTTGTGATAAACAAGTTTCAAAACTTTTCGAAATTTGTGTTACACATCTAATTGCTCTTATTGCTTGGATTTTAACTAGGTAAGGTTTGCTACCTCTATGATCATGTATAATTCCAGAAAATGATTGGGCAATACCTAAAATCATATGATCCATTTCTCTATTTAAAAAAGCATCTTTTTGGTTTTGGATGGTTGTATCAAGATGAAGTGAAGCACATGCATAAATTATAGCCTCTTTAATCTTAATTTTCATTTCATCGGAATTATATAAACTTAACAATTCCCAAACTAAATCCAAGGATCTAATTTCACCCAACAAAAGTGGTAAACTATATTTCTTATAGGCAGGATCTGAAAGTGATAAAATTTTCATTATTTTACCAGGATCAATTTTATCTTCAGAAGTTAGTGAAATGGCTAGTGTTCTAGCTAAATTGTCTTTAACTAACAGGGATCTGGTTGTACCTATTCTATTAGCAATGAATCCAATGTGATCCTCTGTGAAATGATGAACAAATCTAGGGATAGTGAATTCTTGTGTACGATTTAAAAAAATCGTTGGATCCATTTTAATACAATCACAAAAAATCTCTATTAAATTTGGATTTGAGTTTCTTTTCTTGACTAAATCGTAACTAATCAACGGAACAAAAGGTTCCACTAACTTCCATGGTGTAATCCCTTTTGTGAAGGCAGCTATTCTTAATTCATGAAATGCTAAATTAGATCTAAATTCATCAACATCACCCATGAATTGAATTAGAGGATTGAGCATAACAAATAAACTTCCTTCCAATTGTTTAATCATAATCATTTCACCCCATGACATAATAACACCTTCAAACATGTAGGCAGTTGAATGATTTGGTTTAATTTGACTAATGAATTTCAAAACGGTATCGAAATCAAATTCATACTGTTCATCTTCAACACAAAATAACAACAATGGGAAGATCTTAACTGTTAAAGATCTGATCTCTCTAACAACGTGAGCAAAACAAGTTTTCAAAAAATTCCACAATTCAGGGAATTTTTTCAAACTTGGTGATCTATAAGAACTGAAAATTCTTTTCAAAGAAATCAATATACATATGATAAGATGCTCGTCACTTAATGTAGATGATTTAGAGATGAATTCATTCATCAAAATGTCAAAGGCTAATGACATTTCTTTATTTGAATTGATTGGGGTTCTGTTGATGTCAACTAAATCAATTAAATAAACACGTTCATTTAAACTATGATCACATTTCTCACAAATTGAAGTTTCATAATCGAAATCATGCGATAATAAACATGCAAACCGTCCAATTGCATTAACGATATACATTTTCCCTATTTGTTGATCAGTAATTGAATGGGAGTTATCACTATCTTCATATACTAACTTATTCAAGTTTTCAATCCATTTTTTCAATTCACCATCTACATCTCCATCAACTGTAGTAGAATCATCAGTTTCTAGAATATTATTATTGTTATTGTTATTGAAGGATTGTTGTATTTTCGTGAATCTATTGGTATTCCCACTTATATGAACCAAATCAATTGAATTCGTTAATGGTAAAATGGAATCTATATCAGGATTTTGATAATCTGTGAAAATTTCAAACAATAGTCTTTTCCTTAAAGCATCTAATTTCGGTATAGTGAAAGGATTAAAAGCTATCTCTAATGAATGTGAATTATATTCGTCATCGTTATGAATATCTTCAAAGGCATTTTTAATGTCACTATTATTATTAATATTATTGTTGTCAAATTTCAATTTGAAATCAATTACTAAATATAAATTGAAAACAATTATTAAATCATGGTGAACATTTCTATTCAACAAATTCCTTGTAAAAGTTAATTTATCCGATGAAATCCCCAATTTATTCCAATAGTAACAAATATTATCTTCCTTATAGCAAGTTATAAACAACTTCATCAACGTTTCGGACAAAGTTATTTGTAGAATTGGGAATTTTTCAAGCAGTGACCAATTGAGTAAATTTTTACATTTGGAGAGCACCGTATCCAAATGATTAATTTGTGGATAAGAATCTTTATAAACATAATTAGTTATTGAAATTAACAGTATTGAATAAAGTTCATCAAACTTATTGGATATCTTAAGTATTGAAGTTTGTGTTAACACATCAGTCATTTCATTTTCGTCATTTTGTTCATTGCTATTGCCATTGCCATTGCCATTGCCATTGCCATTGCCATTATTGGTGTCAGAGACATCTTGTAAATCATCAAATCTAAAATTCACAACAACTTTATCCATACAAAACCACGTTCGACTAATAAGGTTATCAATCATAAAAGAACCTTGTAATTGAAGCATAAAGACATTATTTAATGATGTTTCTAATAAAACTTGTAAAATCCTCACCGATATACTCAATTTTGAAAATCTTGTATCGTTTGTTGTTGTCATTGAATGTAGATCGATTAATTTTAAAGTGTTTGTATTTGTTATACTGTTTAAGATAAATTTCAAATTTTCATTTAAGGTTTCTATTAGATCATCTCTCATAGCAATTAAATATATATTGTTTCTTAATTTCCCACCAAATGCACCTGATATTATTTGTATTAACGTTGTGTTTGCAGCATCCGATAGTTCTTTTGAATGATACCTTGAATCATAAAATTGTTTGATGCATTTTAAAATTGTTTTATATTTATTATCTTCAATTACCAAAGACGGACTTCTTGACACCAACAATCTAATTGATTTGAATATTTTCAAGACAACATTTTTTTCTTGTTCGTTTAAAACTCTTTCAAAATAAACCGGTAATACGTTGTTCAATAGTGCATTTAATGAATTTGAGTCTTGATTTTTCCCCTCTGAAGCTTGTTCTAATAAAGTGTCTAGCACTTTTGATAATTCCTGAGTTTGATTATTATTTGACATATGGTAAACTGGAGTTTTTTTCACCAAAAAAATAATAATAATAATAGAAAACAAACCAGTGATTTACCTTTTTTATTATGGTATCTAATTGACTGGTTTTCAAAAGAGTAAAATCAACTAGAATGACAAGCCTCTTTTATCCATAGTTTTTGATCTGATCTGATCTGATCTGATCTGACCCCATATAGGCAATAATTAATTGGTGCAAAAAAAAAGGGAAAAGTCGATTGGAAACGCGTCGTTTTTGTGTTTGTTACACAGCCCTTTAAGTTTCAATAAAATATTTATCTTCCCCCATATAAACAAAAGACCTTTCAAAGATACATATATATATAAAAACATTTCAAAGTGTAGTAGTTATAACATGAATCCATTAAAGAATGTATTAGTAAAAGAACGGTTTATATATTATGTAAATGATGGTACATTATGTCAAATTTAAATGATCAATTGATAGAGATTTGTAGATATATATATAGTACAGTTACTAAATATTGATAAATATAGATATAGAATTAATTGATACAGACAAGGAGTTAAAAAAAGGAGAGGTAGGGGGAAAGGGAAGTATATAAGAAAATAAAATAAAACATAATATATATCTATAGTAATAAAAAGGACCTAAATCCAATATATTATATTTATATTTTTAGGTATATGAGAAGAAGAATAGAATAAGGGATAGGATGAAAAAAGCAAAAACGCAAAAAGCAAAAAAACAGAGATTCAATGTTTGAGTCTTCTAAACAACAAGATATGAGGTTCAGGTGCATGACAATCATAGTGAGCCCAACCTAAACTTTGAGTGATACCCAATTGAATTCTCCATTCATCTTCAGCCAGGATTTTAAAAGTTCCATTTTCAGCAAAATAATCACTTGGGATCAATTTTAATAGTTCTCTAGGTAAAGCAACGTGTCTATATTCGTATTGTTCATCGCAATAACGTGGAGAATAGTAATATTTATCTCTAAATGAAAAGATTCTTTCTCTTTCTTGTGATGTAAGTTCTCTAGGTCTCTGTTGATATGACATTATTTGTTTCTATATATGTGTGTGTGTGTGTACTTTATTTTAATTATTAAGTAATACCAAGTAGGGGTGTGGAGAGGAAGGAATGAAATATGGTATATATAGTGGTGGTTTTGTTTTTTTTTTTGGCACTTGTTTTGTTTTCTTATGATTTTGATTTTGATATAATATGATTTGAAATTAGAGTGAGAAATTTATAAGGTTAATTCTTTTCGATTGAGTATTTTGAATAAGGGTATATATATATATATGTATAAATAGTATGTAGTACAATTAGGTATGTGATGTAGGTTATATATTTTGGTTTAAATGAAATGATTGAAAGAGTAGATTGTATTAGAATTTGATTTGTTTTTGTCAAATTTTTTTGTTGAACGTAATAAAATAAACCAAGACGAAGGACGATCGACGCGAGACTAAACAGGTGGTTTCTTGATAAAGTGGCAAGTAGTAAGTAAGTATGCTACTTACTGTTCAAGTGGGTTTTACGATTAGATTACTATGTTAATACCCCTTTTTTTTCTTACTTACAAGGATGTTTCACAATTATATATATATAATGCATCGTTCCTTACTGTAAGTGAACCCAAAATGTTATTAAATTACATTAGATTCGTTTTCTTTCAATCCAAATAAACCCTCTCTTATCGTATATCCCAATACAATACAATACAATTCAACACATACATTGTAGATCTCTTATTGATTCTATATGCGTACGCTTTTCCTCTCCTATTATGAAGTTCAATGATGATTGATTGATTCTCTCTTTTAATGATAGCAATTAGAAAAAGGCGTTGCAAGTGAAAGTTGAAAGAATTACGTAAATTGTGTAAACTTTTTTAAAATCTTTTGTTTCCTGTTTCAGGTTCTTTTCTTTGATATTCAGTTTCTAGATTTCACTTTACAGATATATATATATCTACAATTCAAATATTAATTTTAAATTAAATACAAAAATAAAATAAACTACACGTTTAATCCAATCATTATAAATCTAATCTCCTTCTTTTTCTTTTGTCAGAAAAAATAGATCACATACATCATTATAATCATTATAATCTCGAAATTTTTTTTTTTTTTGTAGTAGCAATTTTCAAATTTCAAGTTTCAAGTTTCAAGTTTCAAAATAAGAATAAGAATAAACTAAAAGATCTCTCTCTCTCTGCCCCAACTTTTCTTTTAAACCTTTTCACTTTTTGTACCCCCAAAACTAAAGATAGCACCAAAAGCCTTACAACAGTGAAAAAATTTAATACCATACATAATACTACATCAACCCTACTCACCACATCATTCTAATCAATCCAAAACTGATTCACTTCCCATTTTACATACTAGTTCATTTTGAATACCGACTTTAAAATCAGATCAAAGAATATGACCATAGCTGGAGAAACCATTATCAATAGTAAATCATCATCATCATCAACAACAACAACTAATAACACAAATACAACCACAAACGACATTAAAAATGGCATATTTTCATCAATAAGGACTCCAAATGTTAAAATAGGTATGAAACCATTACCACTAACATCAGCATTAGTTAAATCAGATTTATCATTAGTTCAAAGCTTAACAACCATTGGTTACGATTATGTCCTATTACCAGTGACAAATGCAAGGTATAGAGAAAACTGTAAGAAATATTTCCAAACTTTCAAAGAAAATTCAGGCTATACCTATAACAACGATGAAGACAATGGCAGTGAAGAAGAAGATACCAATTCTGATGATGATGATATTGGCGTTGATCTCAATGATTTAAACGTTCCATTTCCAAAACTTAACGAAGTTAATATCATGACAGGAAACCATTGTCAACAAACAGTTTGTTTATTATCATCATGGATCGAATTGGATACAACCGATAAACTAATAAATGAATTTTCATTACAAGTTATAACAAACGAAATCTCGTATGCTCATTACGTTGGCATCAATACTTTATTAATTGCACCACCTAAAGATCTTGATCATTTATCCATTTTCACAAACAATTTGAATTCAGTATTAACGAGATTCCCAACAATGAAAATATCAGTCTCTTTGCCAATTTGTGAAGATGTTCAAATCAATAACGTTACTGGTGAATCAATACCTGTTATAGATACTCTATCAACATGGGATATGTGGAACACCATTAGAACTCAATGTGATTACAATGAAAATTTATCAGTTTCATTGGGGTCTCCTAAACATAACATCCCTCAAGGTGTTGTTAATAGATGGTTATTAGAACCAGTTAAATTTTATTTGATTTCAAGTTCAAGGTTCATACCAAATTCGAAAAATTACCCCGTTTTAAATAAGTTCAATCAATTAATTATTTGGAAGTTGATTCAAAAGAAAGCTTTGGATCCACCCGTTTTGTTGTTGCATGGTGTTGATAAAGATAACGATTTGATTAATAGATTGAGAAGTACATCTTTAAATGACAACGATGAAAATAATCACCATCATCATCATCATCATCAACACAGTTCATCAACTGACCGTAAAAGATTGACAACAATCACTGTTGACGGTAAATCCGTTTACCTTGGTGATTTGGCATACCTCGATTACTTGAAATTTTTAATTGATTCAAGTGAACATAACAACCAACTAACACCAATTGAAAATTTCACAATTAACAATCTACTATATTCAAATTTAAATCAATTACAAATAAATTCTTCAGAATCTTTACAAACCCCATTGCAACCATTACTCAACAACTTGGATAATTCAACGTATAAAGTGTTTGAACAAGATTCTGTTAAGTACGAGTGCTATGAACGTGCTATGATATCAGCATTGATGGATTTAATTAATTTACCTAGATTTCATCTCGTTAAACAAGTTCCAACGTATGGTACTGTGGCTTTCAATACATCTGCATTAAGTTTACCTGATAAAAACAGTACCAAAATTCATCGTACAACTCGAACTAGTGCTATCAGTGGTGATAGTACATCGTCAAACGATGATTTGAAAATTTTAATTGTGGGTCCTGGTCGAGGTCCATTGATTGAAAAACTGTTTTCTGCTTTCAAATTTTTAAATTTAAATTTGGATAAGATTCAAATAACCGCAATTGAAAAAAATCCAAACGTTATGGTTTATTTAACACAAAGAAACAAAGATTATTGGAACAATAAAGTTGAAATCATAAATTCCGATGCAAGATTTTGGCAACCAGTTTCAAATTCATCGTTTGGTTTCAATATGGTTGTTAGTGAATTGTTAGGTAGTTTTGGTTGTAATGAACTTTCACCAGAATGTTTAAATTCTGTTGAAAAATTCTGTGATTCTAAAAACTGTATTTTCATTCCAAAAGAGTACACTTCTTACATTGCACCTGCCATTTCTCCATCAATTTACAAAAAAGTTTCTAAATTCAACAATCCCTCTAAATTCCATCAAATGTATATCCCAATGTGTGATCAATACGATGTTTTATCGTCTAAATGTGCCAAACTATGGACTTTTAAACACCCAACAAAACTTCAAAAACCATCATCATCTTATGACAACAACAACAACAACGTTCCATGGCAAACACAGAAATTCAGAAACAGTCATAATAAAAGACAAATCCAAACAACATTGAAATGCCACAGAAAGGGCACAATCCATGGACTAATTGGATTTTTCACCGCTGAATTATACAATGGAATCACAATCTCAAACGATCCAACTGGCTCAGGACCAATCCCACATAATTTAGTCTCTTGGTTACCATGCTTCTTTATGATTGATCAACCTATTCACCTTACTGATGATCAAGAGATTAGTATTTTCATTAAAAGAGATTGCAATTTAGATCGGGTTTGGTATGAGTGGTCAATTGAATCGTTTATTTATGTTGTTTTACCATTAGAGAATTCGATAAGTAGGGGTTCAACAGGGACGTTATCCCATCATCATCATCATCAACATCAAAGAACACAGAGTCAAAGTCAAGTGACAAACGTTCAATTACCAAATCAGTTCCAATTTGGTGGCGCAAATGGTGGAGGTGGACCTCCACCTCCTCCTCTTCCTCTTCCTCTTCCTACTGCTGCTGCTGGTGCTGGTCCTAGATACCATCAGCACAATAGAGAAAGAAACAGTATGTTTAGTAATGAGTTGCGTCATCAGATGACTGAAGATACTTATGGAGGAGTGTCGGATATTCTGAACGGTGGTGGTGCTGGTGGTGGTGCTGGTGGTGCTGATAAAAATGAGTTCTTCTTCAGTAGCAACAACAATGGTTCTGAACAACAACAACAACAGCAGCAGCAGCAACAGCAGCAACAACAGCCTGAAGAAGAGTACCAAGTGAGAGTGAGAACGGGTGTTAGTAGAATACACAACCCTAATGGTGTTTATTTCTCAATGAAATTGTAATAATACAAAAACATAGACAAAACTATAAACTAGTTATAGATCACACAATCAATCATGTACAATTCATAGATATTTATATAGAGTCTAGCAGCATATTACACACGTCATAATTTTGAATGAAACAGTTTTCATAGATTACAAGGAAGAATTCTTTTTTTTTTTGATAGGTATTATTTTTTAAAACATGATTCCACAAATAAATAAAATGTGAATTAAATAGATGTATATGATGAGAGGGTAAAAAGGAGAAGTGAAGTAAAAACTTATATATAAATGCCTTGTGTTAAAAGTTGGAACTGATCGTATAGTCTAGTATATATACTACCAACACTTTTATTAATCAACACATTTTCAATAAAAGTATCCAAATCGTCATCACTTAAATGCAGTTGCAATCTTTGCTTCATTTGCACTGATGTATTTTCACCAGCTTTAAAACAAGGCAATTGAGAATCCCTTTGCATTAATTCAACCATATGAATCAAAGAATCAGAGTTCCTACGTAATGATTTGAATGCATCTTTAGTCAATTTCTTGAATTTCTTGAAATAGAATGAATCAATACCGCCTAACAAATCAACATACTCTAAAGTTAATTTGAATGGAGCAGCTTCGAAACCAACGGAACCTGGTGAGTTTGAAAGTAAATAACCAAAATCAATGTGAATGATGTGACCTTCTGAATCGAGCATGATGTTACCATTATGACGATCTTTGATTTGTAAAACATAACAAATGACACTGTATGCAGCTAATGAAATACAGAAATTGTCTTGTGCCATTTTATAACGTGCAGAATTATCATCACCGAACATTCTTGTGAAGTGGTCTTTCAAACTTGCTATTTCACCCTTTAAATTTTCGTTATTCATTGTCATATGCTGTGTCAATGATTTTTTAATTGAATGGACACTCAATGCATTTGTTATAGTTTCCACCAAACCTGTGTTTGAAGAAGTGACCAAGATTCTCATTCTTTTAACCCAAACTTTAACGTCATCCTTATACCAAATATTAGCCATTGCTTGAATCAACTGGCATGCAAATGCTTCTTGTGTTAAATCGTCACCGGTTTTAGCAATAACCGAGCATAAATCCCAATTATCCAAATGTCCAAATTTCGATTCTTTTCTAATTCTCTCACGTTTGGTGTTCCAATCTTCACCTAAGTAACTAATACCAGCAACTTTCAAATCGTTTGAAAGTTTACGTTCACCAGCTTCACCTTTAATATCTTCCAAATCATGAACACCAAAACCGTTTTGCATCGATTTCATTGAATCGATAATGCGTGCTTTAATTTGTGCAGCTTGTGCTAATGGCATCGTTGATGCTGGCGAATCCAATTGGGTCAACATAACTGCTGCAATACGCATTTGATTAGCAAGATAGTTATCCTTCTCTATTTCGTCATTGTCATGGGATTTGAAACTTAGTTCTAAATTACGAACATTTTCTTCCAAACTTTTGTCAGTGGTTGTGGTGGTACCAACATTATCTGTACTTGATGATAACGGAAAGGCCAACTTTGGAACCGTTCCATTTTGTCTTACAAACTGTTGATTTATTATAGTTTTTTTCTCCATCTTGTTTGTCATTTTCACGACTGAAACATCACCAAGATCTGATTCTTCTGTATCCATCATAACAACAGAATTTGATAGACTCGAACTACCGATTCCGCCACCTTCTTTTGGATCCAATTGTGTGAAAGTGTATGGTGATCGATTTGGTGAGCCTTTTGATCCCCCGTTGGCTATGTTATCGGCGGATGCAACTGATGAGGATGAGGATGCGTGGTGTGGGAATGCTAGATCAAATCTATACTTTTTATCTGTTAGTTTGAAACTATCGTCTGTACTACCCTTGTTATCTTCTAGTTTGTTCAAGACTTGTTTGTTGTTTGTTGTGGTTGGATCAAAATCAATTTCATCTGCCAAATATTCAATTAAAAGTAAATAAGGGACCCTCTCTGCAGAATTTAAAACAGCACCTTCATTGACTGCAATTCTACAAATTTTATGTAATTTGCCCTTTTTGTTTTTAGGTAATAACGCAGGAATATCAACTTCACAAGGTAAATCTTTGTTCAACATTGAAAGTTCAGCTTTTAGTGTAGACAACCTAGCTTCTCTAGGAACTTTTGATAATCTAATAGAAATGTTTTGTAGTGCAATCATGAATTGAGTTTCATATTTGAAGTAATTGGATTTCAATAATTTGACACGCTGTGGGATAGTTAATGGAATACTAGAACCTGCAGATCTAGTGGTTGGAGAAATTGTAGATGATGATATTGATTCGTCACCATATAAACTTTCAGCCTCGCTACTATCTCGATAATCAAAAGAGTTTCTAATTGAAGATGCATATGACCCGTCTGATGAAAATGGAACCAAGTCTGTAGTGGAATACACTGAAGGAAGAGAATGTAGGTTTGGCATGGATGCGGATATATGATCTAATTGTTTTTCTGTTTGTTCCGTTGGGGTTGCTATTAAGCTTGTTGATGGAAACACCTCACTTTTGAATTTCAATTGAGACATTGATTTGTTGCCCTTTAGTTTCAAAGATGTTTTACTCAAATTTGGCATGTTCATGTCAGCATATGTGTCAATCATTTCAAAATCAAGATTGTTTTCTAATTTCCTACCGCCCGATGATTGAGTTGTTGGTGATGAAACAACTCTTTTGCCCCTGGTTAGTGATTTTGATCTTTTCAAATCATCCATTTCTTCTTTAGATCTTCCCATAAGGGCATTATTAATTGTATTTTTCTTAGTTATATTGTCGGTTAAACTCTTCTTGATATCTTTAACAACTTCAAAGACTAATGATTTTAATTGCTTACCTTGGGTTCTAACAATTGGTTCAACGTATTGGGTAGCTTTAGGCACACCGAAACCAGCGAATAACGAAGTGACAAGTATAATAGAAGGTGTAATATTTTCTCTAAACTCTTTATTAATGTCATCTTTAGTAACAACACCAGAAACTGAAGTTGATTGTGAATTGATTGTTTGATGACTAACTGATAGATTAAATAGTTGATATTGAAGGTCATTCAACATTCTTTTACAAGTTTGGAATCCCACGCTTTCAGGTTCTTTACTTAATTCTTGTAATTGTGCTTGTAAATGCCAGAATGTTGTTAAACTGAAGTGAACATCTTGATTGCAAAATCTTTTAATCAATTCTTCTAGTGCCATTGAATCAGTTTCAACTGTGATCAAAAGTTGTAAGAATTGAGGAATGAAAAATCTGAGTTCCGAGATGGAATATTTAGTAGCACGTTGGCATAGATAGTAATGAATCCCAATGTTGTCGGCATATTTCTGTAGGTAATTGATACAAAGAAATAGATCAAATTGAGGAGAGTCTATAAGTCTCAATAGGAGATCATTTCCACTCCCTGTGTTATGAGTTTCCATGTTTTGCATGATTGATATATGTTTGTGATTTCGGTCTTGTATTATGCTTGATCAACGGATATGTTCAAGGTATATAGTTTAGTAATTGATAGGAAAGTAAATATGGATTCATTAAGCACTTTTTAAATTGATGGATTGACTTTTTTCGTCTGTTGTGATGTGTTTGTACGAAAACGTAAATTGGGGTCAGATGCCGTCTATATGTGCTCTCAATCAATGGAGTTGGTGTTGATCTGTACGGAAGTTTAGCCTAGAGACTCACTGAACGGTAAGTTTCGAGATAATAATTCAAACGAATAAACGATTGAATAAAGACTTTGCTGTGTGTGTTTGTCAAGGTTGGAGATTGACAAAATATAGTAAATAAATAAGCTGTATATATCTCACCATCTGATGTGAAGTGATATACCCATAGAGATGATTCGTCTGGTTAGTCTCGGAAGCTGTTGTAATCCTTTCCCTGATGAGAGGTTACGCAGCCCCCTCGATGTGATTTTTGCTTTGGTTTTTTGGTTTAATTTGTGGGTCGATCGACTGATAAAGGTTCTTAAGAAAGGACGCCGCGACGACGCAAACTTTCATTAAGGCTCCCGAAAAGATTTCATAACATTAACATATCTTTGAAATAATGTACAATCGTAACAAAAACCATTTTGAAGATCAAATCATAAACAAAAGTGTACCTATATAGAATAACTGAATTGAACCTGCCACCTTAGACAAATATACCGACGGTATTATATTTGTCTACCATTGAACACACTTGAAGTCAAAAGTGTCATATAATGTCGTTCGACCATCCTTCGGTTAACTCTAGGGCAACTCCAAAGTCTTATCCGACGCCCAAGAGACATCACCATCATAAATACGGCCTAGCTGATACTCCATCCCAAAACTTTAAAGTTGGCTATCAAAGAGTCACTTTGGATGTTGATCTATTTGAGCAAACAATTAGAGGTGAAACTGAACTAACAGTGTTGCCTCTTGAACCATCGTTAAAGCAGATCAAATTAGATTGCAGAGGTATTCAAATAAAATCAATAACAATAAATAGTAGGAAGACCCTTTTCACCCATAATGATTTTTTCCAAAATGATGAATATATGAATGACCTCGATAATCCGGTGTTGTCACTTTATCATTATGACCCATATTTTGATTCCAATTCGAAAAACATTTCACTTGAACAGCATCATATGTACAGGGAAAAATTCTATCCATTATATTCAGACCAAAACAACACAGATCAACAAGACTCTTCATATTTGACAAACACGTCAGAGCTAGTGATAAACCTTCCCGATACTATTAAACTAAGGTTACAAGATCCATCAAAACAAACGTCCTCTCCAGCAGGAGGTATAGGCACATCAAAATCATTCGGGGGAACCCCAATCACAACGAATACTTTGATGGGTTCTGATAAGGTTTATACTCCATTAAATATAAAGATCAGTTACATAGTGAGAAATTCTAAAAATGGTATACTCTTCCATGGTGGTAATCATACAAACATTCCAAAAAATAGATGGTTCTGTTACACCGCTAACAGTGATCTTGGTTGCAGTGCCAGTTCTTGGGTCCCCTGCGTCGATAACTTTCATGAAAAATCAGCATGGGATATGAATATTATTGTTCCAAAAACAATTGGTGATATTGGTGAAACTAAGATCATTGGTACTAAAGCTGCCGAAAAAGCATTGAGGAAAATTCAAATGGAAGAAATGGATGAGGATGATGCAAACGACGAAAGGCAAAACCAGCAGCAATCCCAACAGGCAGAACAGGATTTTGAGGAAGAAGAAATCGATGAAGCTACTCCAATTGTTGTTGCCGTTCCAGATCTGGTTGCATCCAAAGAATCTCCACATACAATTGATATAGGTAAAAAGGTTGTCAATTTCCAATTTTATGACCCAATATCTCCTCATCATATAGGTTTTGCCATTGGTGCTTTTGAAAAGTGTCCAATGATGGACTTGAGACCAGGAACTGATGAATTGGTTCCTTCAACTTCGTTCATCAACTCTGGGGATGCCAACAGTAACGATCAATTACTTTTAGCCCCTGATTCCAACTCAAATAAAGTCCCAACAATGTTTTATTACTTGCCAGGTAAAAGAGAAGAAGTTTTAAATACAACAATTTTCTTATATAAGGCCCTTGATTTTTATTCTAAAGAATTTGGTTCGTTCCCTTTCCCAAGTTATACATTGGTCTTCATAGATGATATGCCTTGTAATACCTATGGTTTTGCCGGAATGACAGTTGCAAGCGAACGATTGTTATACGGACCAGATTTGATAGAACCAATTTTTGAAACAACTGAAATTTTGGCTGCAGCATTATCTGAACAGTATTCAGGTATCAATGTCTTACCAAAATCCTTGAATGATATGTGGTGTACTATTGGTTTGGCTCAATTTATGGCGGGTCAGTTCCTAAAGAAATTGTTTGGTACAAATCATTATAAATTTATGATCAAACAACGAACGGATTTACTTTGTGAATTGGATGTTGGTAGAAGACCGCTGGCGAATCAATTGTATAGATTCCCAATTAATGCAGATCAAGACTTGGAATTTTTGAAGTTAAAAGCTCCATTGATACTATTTATCTTGGATAGAAGAATGACAAAAACCGATAGATCTTTTGGTTTATCGCGTGTTATTCCCAAAATTTTCTTACAAGCAATGTCAAGTGATTTGTATAACGGCAACTGTCTATCAACTGTCCATTTTCGACATGTTTGTGAGAAAGTTGCTCATAACAAATTAGAGAGTTTTTTCCAAAATTGGATTTATAACTCTGGTGTTCCAATATTCAGAGTCACACAAAGATTCAACAAAAAGAGAATGTTCATTGAAATGAGTATCAGGCAAGTTCAAAAGTCGTCAAAATTGAATGAGGATAACGATGGAATTGAAATGGGAGCCAATAATAAAGAAAATATTCGGAAACTACACCAAAGAGATAATTTTGTGGAGGAAGCAAATAACTTTTTGGCGGAGGAAGATGATTTTGAAGTGCAAAATATTTTCACTGGTCCAATCACGATTAGAATTCATGAGGCAGATGGTACTCCTTACGAGCACATTGTTGATATCAAAGAAGCTTACACAAAGTTAGACATTCAATATAATACCAAGTATAGAAGAGCCAAAAGACGGAAAGACGATGAAACTGATGAAAAAGATAAAAAGAAGAAAGACGATGAAGTTAAAGTCAAAAAACTTGGTGATGTTTTAGCTTCTCCTACAGATGTCGAAAATTGGGGTTTGAAAGAGGAAGATTTAACAAAAGAAAATGCTAATGGCGCTGGTGATCAATCTACTGATGCATTTGAATGGATTAGAGTCGATGCAGATTTTGAATGGATTTGCAAATTGTTCATTAATCAAAAGGATCACATGTTTGAATCCCAGTTAAGACAAGATAGAGATGTGGAAGCACAACTAGAGAGTATTAAGTTCTTTTCCGGTACTTTGAGGCCACCTTTAC
Organism: Ogataea salicorniae; assembly: GCA_030557545.1. Lineage (NCBI taxonomy): Eukaryota > Fungi > Ascomycota > Pichiomycetes > Pichiales > Pichiaceae > Ogataea > Ogataea salicorniae. Next base: position 61,233 of record JAKTPI010000028.1, read on the forward strand.
ATTATTGCACTATCTTGTTGAGGACTTTGATGGATAAACGTTACTTTTATGGAATAAGAATTGAAGCAGCTAAAGGTCTTGCATTTATATCCAAAGAAGACAATGATCATATTGGTTTGAAATATTTGTTGAAAGCATTCAAATTTTTCTTTTGTTATAATAACGAGATTAAAAGAACTTATAATGAATTTGATCCAATTGAATACCTGCCTTTACCAAATGACTTTTCTGACTTTAACAACTTGCTGATAATGAAGGCTATACCAGAAGCTTTGTCTGGTATTAGGAATAAATCCGGTGATACTCCTATTGAATTGAAAAGAATTTTATTGAATATCCTCAAGTTTAATGACAACATGAACAACGGTTTCAATGATTGCTTCTATGTTTGTAAGTTAGTATCTGTTTTATCCACCATGATTGCTAACACAAACAGATTTATATCCAATCATAATGAATCGATTATTGATCAACAAGATGATGCTCCTACTGATGTTAATGGAAAATTCTTACATGAGGCTGTTATTGAAATGAACAGATGTTTGAAGATGGATGAATGGTCTCCATCTTATCAATACACTGTGACTGTCACCGTATTGAAAGAAAAGGTCAAATTAGCTAGTCTTGGTTTGATCAATATGACTTTTGAAGAATTAATTGAGTATACCAAACCAATTAATCACCCTGATATTCGTTTGGCTGCTTTTGAAGGGTTACTAACATTAGGTGGGCTGAAAAATTCACTTGCATTATCATTATTCTTTACAGCTTTGAAAATTGATCCATCTCAATATATAAAAGGTGGATTGATCAAACTTTTCATGAAATCTATTGGTGTTGCAGCACTTGAAGGAACTCCTTCAAACTTGGATGACGATGAATTCTTTAAAGGATTACAAAATACAATGGATCCTCAACAACAGCATTCAAATAACGGTGGTATTGGTACCTCTACAAATCCTGGTAATATGATTGGTAATACAATGGTTGTTATTGAAGAAAATTCATCAAATGGTGATATGAAATCTAGAAGAGATCAAATTGCAAGAAGTACAATCAAAGGTGCTGTTGAAGTTTTGAGACGTGATTACAGTATTGGTAAAGGTTTGCGTACAGAGATTTGGAACGCTTTACATTCGTGTTTGTTATCGATCAATACAAAGAGAAATTTGTTTGATGTTGTTTCTATTTTATATGAAGTCGTCAACTCTTTCAAAGTTACCATTGATTCACCATCCGATAAAAAAGTTGTCGCTAAAATTAGTAAGAAAGTTGTTGATCCTGTTGCAGGTAGTTTGGAAATCACCTTGAAGAGACAAGGTAGATTAAAGATTCAATTCCCATCTATCAAACTAAAGACTGAGTCAATAGTGATTCCTTCTACTGGTACAACCAAACCTATATTGAAACTAAAGAATGCTGATGCAAGTAAGGAAAAAGCCAACAGATCGTTATCCAATTTGAACATTACCCCAATCACTGGCTCTGCTCCAACGCTTTCAGTTGTCCCACCATCATCAGCAGCACCTCCTTTAGCTCCATTGAAGCTATCTTCAACCCCTGTACTTCCTGGACCAACATCTGGTACAACTAAGAAAGCAGGTAATAAGAAGAAGTTTGAAGTTACATTCAAATATAGAAAGCCAACAACAGCGCATTCTTCTTCATCGTCAATTTACAGTAAGTTCCCAAAGAGAAAAGTTACTTATGATATCATTAGAACAAGTCGATCATTACCATTACGTTACGTTAGATTTCACATTTTTGATAGAAAAGTTGTTGTTTCAACCGATGAAAATTTCGGGAAGAAGAAGAAAGGATCATCAGCACCAGCTAAAATCCCAATTCACCCATCACCTTCTAAACTCTCAAAATCTCCATTGAAAGTGTCTAAAGCAGCAAGCACTCCACCAACTGCCATCAAACAGGAAGAACAAGTGAGTTTATTCAAACCTTCGATGAACGTCACATTGAAAATTGATCCTGCGAAGTTGAAAAAATTAAACAAAAAAGAAAAATCACCAATAGCTTCGCTGTCTGCCCCCATTTCTATTCCTACATCAAGAAGTGTTTCACCTTCAGTTAATAAATCAGATACTGTTATAGTTAGCACTTCTATTAGAAAGCCAACCACCACTATTGAGAACGGTAATGGAAAATCAGCAGGTAATGGTACTGGTTCATCTGCTATTGCTGAACGAAAGGGTACCTCTTCATCTTCGGGTCCAAAACTGAAGTTGAACCTGAGATGATTCTGTTATAGAATTAAAAACTAAAAATTAAAAAAAAATTATGTATATTTATATTAATCAAGTTGTATATTTTAATATGAAAAGAAATTTTAAAAACATTTGTGAATTTAGAGGATATTTTAGAAAAAGTTTCATTGGTGAACTTAAAGGTTACTTTATAATGAAAACGGTATATTGAGAGAGAAATAGGACTAATAAGGAAGTTTGAAAACTGTATAGTAAATAAATAATAAAAAATAAAAGTAAACGGTGAAGAAGAGATATCAAAAGAAACAAAGGCACAAAAATGTACCAAATGTCAAAAAAAAAACCAAGTATAAAAATACAATTCAACAAAAAAAAATCAAACGGAAAAACATCTATAACAAAGCAGATAAGCCTAAACCAACTAAAACCATCAAACCACTGACTTGAGTGTTGTAGTTACTAGCGGCTAAAGCTTGTGAAGATGAAGAGCCAGTTGAAGTGGCAGAGAAGGAGCGAGATGAGGAAGATGAAGCTCCAGTATTTGAAGAAGTTCCAGTAGCTGAAGTTGTAGATGTAGTTGGTAAATTAGTTTGATAGTTGACAGTGTTGGAAGAATCAACAGTGATACTAGCATCCTCGATTTCGTTACCATCGGAATCTGAGAGTGTGTAGTTTGACATGAAATATTCTAAATCTACAATTCTACCAATGTTAGTGTTATTGGCACCGTATAAAATCAAGTTTTGAACTCCACCTGGTTGATCTGGTAAATTGAAATCAGCGTCAAACTCAGAGTACATGTCTTCAATGGCATCTTGATCACAAGTGGAGAATGATGGCTCATCAACATCAGATTCAGAAATGGTTGGGATGGTTGCTCTAGCGATTTGAGTTTTCAAATTATCATAATCCTCCTTGTATTCTAAATCACCGTCATTAATCTCGACTAAACCATAGTTACTTGATTCTTCAGAGTATTCATAAATTAAGCCACCACTCAAAGTGTCTTGTAAACCACCAAAGACACCTTCGCTAACTTCATCAAAGGTTCTTGGTCTGTTGGTGTTACAACCGTATTCTGAGAAAAAGACGGGAATAGTTGTATTCCTGAAAGTAGAATCAACGGTTTCGTAATCAGATGATCCCCAATCAGAGATACCGGAACACCATTCATAAGAGTTCAAACCAAAGAAGTCTGACTTTGATTCATCATCTTCATCACCATCAATGTTACATTGTAAGTATTCCCAAGTAGCTTGTCTTAATTCAGTGACATCGGCAGCAGAGTAACCAACTGGAATTGTTCTGTTGGCTTGTAAAGCTATATATTGTTTCATATCTCTTTGGACAGCTCTAATATATCTAGGATTTAGGCCAGCAGATGTACCATCATTGATAACTTCGTTACCACTGAAGAAACCTAACAAGTTAGGATAGTTCTTGAAGGCGTCAATCATCTTGAAAACTCTCTCTAGGTACCACCAATTGTAAGATTCGGATGGGTTGGCTCTGTTGATAGATTCACCTGATAATGGAGAGTTGACATCAATCAAAACGTAAATACCAATAGCATTAAAGATAGACATACATTCATCATGGTTGATTTCAGGGTTAACAGTGTAAACTCTAATAACATTGATTGGGTTGTCATCTGAGCCCAGATTTTGTAAAGCATAAGCATCTCTCAAACAAATGTCACGATTGGATAAAACATCGTCAGGGTTTGTATCCTGATAACCTGAAGATCCACCAGGTTGATAATCAACACCATTGATAAAGAAAGCTTCACCATCTTCTTGGGCATCAATAGCTGGTTTGATAAATCTTTTACCGATGATTTCAATTGGAATCAGAGCATGAGATCCTAAGATTGATAAAACGATTGAAGTTAAGATTGTCTTTTTCAAAGAAACCATTGTATATAGTAGTTGTTTAATAGCGAAGGAAAAAGTGTTAGTAAACGAGTGTATAAATATTTCAAGTGTCTATATATGTAAAAAAATATATAGAATAAGCCTTTATAAAAAAGAAGGGTTCAATCTATCAAAGCTTAGATATATGTAAAGATAAACAAACGGAACTACTAAACAGGCTCTCCAATTATTGGTTGTAAACAGAAAAGCTTTTCTTTTTCATATCATCATCTTTTTTTCTTTTTAAAGAAAACAAACAAAAAACGCGCTCGTGTTCAGTTTTTACGGGGTCTTTTTTTATCCGCGTGTGCGGTTTATTGTTTGTATATATAGTGTGTGTGTGTTATTGTAACTATTGGAGTTATTATTATATACACACACTTCTTTCATTCTACTGGTACTAATCCACAAGTAGATTGATTCTTGGAAAGGTAACATTTGGGTCTGTTGTATAGTCTTGGACCATGACCGTAACCATTAGTCGACATATCCTTACATATCTTATCATGATACGCATGATCCATATGGCACACTGTTATGGGGATTCTCAAATCTTTAGAAATCTCTGTATGTGAACTATCCTTTCCAAAATGTATCTTAATCCAAATCTCAAAGTGTATCGAATATAAAGAGTTGGAGTTGGGGAAGTTGAACGATTGTAAGTTTTGATTCATGAAAGGTATTCCTAATGTTTCTCCTTTACTTCGGGTATCAACCATAGTCCTAGGTCCATCTGTATCACTTTCGGTGATTCGATAGTTCATGTGCATTTCAGGGAGTTGTACATTTGTTGTCAATTTGGAAACGGATTGCTCAAGTAGTATATCAAGTGATTTACTTGTTCTCGTTATATCAATAGCTATAATATCTTCCCCTATACCTTTGAAACTTATAACTTGTTTCAATTTTGTTTCAATGTTCAAAAGTCTAAGGATGCTATCTTTATGTTTGAAATTTTTCTTGAGTCTCAAACCGGGACTTATGCTTAAATCCACTTTTAAGGAATCGCCTTGTAATAAAACGTTCTTATTGGCAATGGCATCAATCAAAATGTCATTACTGGTTAATGACGCAGTTGGGGTATCTTGTGGAGAGAAATTTTGTGGCATGGAATTATAGAAGGTTACCGGTATTTCAAAATATGACCTTTTTGTGAATATTGTATCTGGATCTCCACTATCATTCACCATTCCAAGTAATAACTTGAATTGAATTTCAACGACTAAGAAGTTCTTTGTAGTGACATAACCTTCCGTTTTAGGGATCAAATGACGATGTGTAGGTAACATTTCATTTAAATAAGAACAAAACTCAATGTTTATTCCAACTAGTGGAGTCTGATTACCGTCATGTTGATAAACACTGGCACATTTTACTGTTTCTTTAGCTGGATGTGTACTAGTGTATACCTTCTTCCTAGCACTATGGTAGAATTTCTTACTGTTGCCAACAAAAAAACTTTGTTCAACAGTGGATCCAACATTGACTGATTGTAATATGAATTGATAATTTGGAACTAATGATCTAACTTCAATGATACCTTCAATGAAAGTTGGGTCTTTGTTGGCAATGAATCCAGGATAACCTACCACAAAGTCTTGATCTAAAGGTCGCACAATGATTGCAATTCTATCTTGATGAGACATGGATAAAAAAAGTATATATTAGTGATTCAATTTAAATAAGATGAATAATAATAATAACAATAAAAGCAACCGGTTATTTGACTACTTTTTTATACCTTTTCAATAGATAAAAAATTTCCACCTAAGCCTAGTTCAATCAGTTGAATTGAAAAAAGTAAAACAAGGCTGAATTGGTTTGTGTAAAATAATAATAAAACCATCTCAATTTATTTGTATATTCTAAAGGCTGTGTGGAGACTATCGACGCTTAAAGAATTATATGGAGTCGATCATTTGGTTTATTATCCATATGGATATGGATATGGATATGGGGGGATATATTCAACCATTCAAAGGCTCCGTTTTTTTGATCCTAACGTATATGATATAATAGGTTTACTTGTTCATTTGACTATGTTATTGAATTGATGGTCCTATTTGGTAAATACCCCACAACCAAGAGTTTCATTCCAGGTACTGTTCCAAGAAAGATGCAAGATCTCACACACTCAGTTTCTTATTATATCCATCAAGATTCCAACGATCAATAGTTTGAATATATATATATATATTGACTTATTTATATAGTAATCTAAGCCTTGAGTGATCCTAACTTTAAGTCTATATAATACTTACCAGTGGTTGTATGTTTGTAGGCAACAGATAATTAATCCATCATCATTTGCGTAACCTTTCCAATGCAACCTCAGGGAGCCGCTTAAATAATGGCCCATCTTCTTTTTTTTTTTTTTGAGATAATTTGCTCACTTTCGTTTGATTCGTCCAATCAATATCTCCTGTTTGATGCTTTACTACTAACCGATAACGTTTATTAGCTCAAATTTATAATTCATCTTGATGTTGAATATGTCTTTTGTGTGTTTGGTATGTGGTAATATGGCAATAATCCAGATATTCGCCAGGGAGGGAGGACACCTCCTACTTTGAGTTGAACAAAGAAAAAAGAACTACAATGGGGACGACGATTTCATAAAACTACCTACAGTTTCTATTTCAACTTGAGCAAATAATTAATGTATAGAGGAAATTTAACGCAACAACTCCTATTCATTTTCCACCTTTTTTTTGCTCATGTTTCCGGTAATATAAATAGAGTGTTTTCTCCCCTTTTAAATGGAATGGGCGTAAAATAAATTCAAATACATTATCATCAAACAAACAAACAAACAAACAAACAAACAAACAAACAAATATTTCTGAAAAAAAATGCTATGCAAATTACCAATCTCGGTTACTGTTTTGTTAGCAACTGCTGCAAACGCTCATTTCCGTATTCCTTTCCCCGGTGAAAGAAATGCATCAAACTTTGATACTCAAACAACTGGTCCCTGCGGTGGTGACAACTCTGTTGTCTTACCAAGGTACGAATGGAACACTGATGGTTCTCCATTAGATATTAACATGCACCATAATGTTGCTGTTGCTGCAGTTTACTTCTGTCCAGGTGACGATTGTACAACCAGTGAAGATTTCGAATACTTAATCTACGAACCAATTGATTTTGAAAGTTCTGGTAACTTCTGTATTGCCGCTTTAACTTTGCCTGATGAATACAACGTTGTGAACCAAACAGGTGTTATTCAAGTTGTTGCTGGTGGTACTTCTGATGTTTACGGTGAATACAAGTACATGTACAACTGTGTTGATATTATTGTTTCTGATGACGGTCCAATCTACGATGGTACTCAATGTTCAAACTCCACTACTGTTGAATTTGATGACTTGGTTGATGAAGATTTCGAAAGTTCTGAATTAGTTGAATTAGAATCTATTTCAACTTTTGAAATCTTGGATACTTACTACAATAGTACTGCTGCTGCTGCTGCTTCATCTTCTGTTTCTGATGATATGGCTGGTATGAACATGGGTTCTGCCACTTCCACCACCACCGGTACTCACTCTCACAGTTCTGGTATGGATATGGGTTCCTCCGCTACTACTGATGACATGTCTGGAATGGACATGGGCTCTTCTACTGCTTCTTCTTCTTCCTCTGCTGCTGGTGCCGCTAACAATGCTTTTATTGGTTACGGTGCTGTTGCTGGTTTAGCTGGTCTATTACTTCTATAAACTCGTTGTTATCGTTTTTGTTCCCATCCGATTAAGTTATATATTTACTTTTCGTTGTACTATTTGATAACATAGATTTTTTTTTTTTGTGAATTGATTTTACAAAACTTTTATTAGAAGAAAAAAATAGCTACCCAAGTAAGCTAAAGAATCCTTTATAAGCAATATCAATATCCCACAAAAATTCTTTCAAATCATCTTCCTGTAAGCTTTCTCCCAATTTCAAGTTGTTCAATTTTATTAGCCACTGAATCAACTTTGACCGGCCATCAAATTCCCCAAATATTTTATTAGTGGACGTTATGATATCACTGAGCAACGGATGAAGTTGTTCTTTAGTATTATAATCTAGCTTTATAGCATCCATTAACGTTATAAATGAGCCCGTAGCTTCAGCAATTGCTTTACCTTTGAAATTTGTATCAGATTGCGAAGTATTTGGGAATTTATAATTGTTGTTGTTGGGTAACGAATTGTTAAGATTCAATGCTGATGAAGAATTAGCTGCTGACATTTGCACCGGTGTATTTGAATTTTCTATAGTGGCTGGTATACCAACTTTAATCCTCTTAATGGCAATTGAACTATCTATGCCAAACCTTTTAGCAAATGTATCTATATCTTTGTATTCTTGTCTAATGTTATCGTCTTTTAAAATCAGATTGAACTGATTGAGAAGTCTTGTCTCTGTATTGGTATAATAATCTTCATTGTTTTCGAATTTATCCTTAATAAACGCTTTTTCAAGGATACTGATAGCTACTATTATTGAATAAAGTTCAGATAATGATTCATAAGTTTCTCTTTGTTTGTTGTTTTCGTATAGTGGAATTTCCTGGTCAAGAGATCTTTTGGCCTGTCTTATGAGATTTGCAGACATTGATCTTGCAGTCGATTGCGGAGCGTACGGTGGTTGATGAGGTTGCATTTTTTTTTGTTGTGTTATGTTTCCGATAAGCTTAATTTTTCTATTTACTGATTTGTTGATTGTATTATTATTATTAGCATCCGGTCTATACAAAAAGGAAAAAGGAATTTAATGTGAATATGTTTCATCAGGATCTATATTCATAAAGCTCGGTATTGATTTTCAATGCAAGATAAAAGCATCTATTATAGTGCGTTGGCGGCGAGCAGGTTTTCCAGAGCTAAACTGTACTTTCTATACCAAATAGTTTTTTATGCTCTTCTTGTTGTTCTCTTCTCTCTCTAATCAAGTTTAATCAAGTTTATAGGTTTTCACTGTTCAATAAGAATTATAGATTTTTCTATTACATTATAGAACCTTGTTTGTGGCTCATCACAGGCTATTAATTATTTATAGTCATTATGGATGTTCATCAAGGCAGTCATCCTCTCTAACATCATCTTCCTACAACATATATTGAGATTCCAACTTCTATACTTCAATACAATATTCAATCAAACAAGGTTTACGACCTGGTGGATCTGAAATCTCTCAACAAAGATACCAAAGTTATTCCTGGTCGTTTATTTTTGCTATTACCACTCACAAGAAATGGCATATTAAACAACTCGATACCAAAATTGCTTTCCTCAATGGAGGAATTGACTTCCCAGTGTATTTCAAACCACTACCTGGAACCAATGCTCATCAAGTTTGGAAACTCAAGAAAGGCCTATATGGTCTATAGGCACCAAGTCTTTGGTTTGAAACATTATCCAAAGTGTTAACTGCCAATGGTTTCAAAGAATCGGTTGCTAAGCCATGCTTATTTTCGAAGTCAAACTATTTGGTTCTTATATATGTGGATGATATCATCATCTCTGCTGAATCTGAATCGGTGCTACAAAAAGTGAAATCAATGTTTGAATCAAAGTTCAAGATTAAAGATTTAGGTTCTCCAAAAATGTTCCTTGGTATATCCATCAAGAGCTCATCCAATGGTGTGATTACAGTCTATCCATGAAGGATTTCATTGATGAAGTTTCTCAAGATTTTGAAATTTCAATTAGTCAAAAGGTTATTCCAACACCTTTGGAAAAGGGTCTCAATCCATATGAAACAGATTCAAGCGAATTATCCATTGAAGAACACTCCAAGTATCGCTCAATTTTCGGTACGTTATTATATTTGGCTAACACAGTCAGAGTTGATATTGCATTTGGAATTTCAATGCTATCAAGGTTCTTGTTAACTCCAAGACAATAACATTTAAAAGCTGTTACGAGAATGCTACACTATGTTGCTCAAATAAAGGCATTTGAGCTCACATACTCGAGATCCAATATGTCAACCTTCAAGATGCAAGATTTCAGAGATCTTGATAAGTCAAAAGAACCAATCATTCAAGATTATGTTAACAATAGTGGTGTGGATTTGACAACTGTCTCTGATGCTGATTTTGCTAATGGGGAGGATAGAGTTTCTCAAAGTGGCTTTATCTCCCTTTTGAATGGTAATGTGATTGAATGGGGAAGCAGAAAGTAAACAACAGTTAGCATCTCCACTGCCCAAAGTGAATACATCGCTATGACAGAAGCATTAAAATCGTTGTACTTCAACAATTTACTTAAAGAATCGAACATAGAAACTGGATTTATTAATTTGTGTGGCGATAATCAGTCAGCACTAACTATGTGTGCACACAAATATAAACATCAACGGACTAAACATATTGATACTAAGTATCACTTTATTCGTCAACTTGTCTCACAGAAGAGAGTCAAGTTACTATATGTTAACACCAAACAAAATGTTGCTGATAAGTTGACCAAACGTTTAGACACTACAACTTTCAATAATTTACTTCAATATATTATTTAAGAGCCTTTCATTTTATTTTACAGACTATTCATGACTATTTTCACAATTTTATTACAAAGCTGATTTATTTTTACATTTACCTTTATTTATAATTTTTACTGTTTTACTGATTATTTTCATTTTCATTTTAGGGATTCAAGTTGCATGCTAGTGCAACTTGAGGAGGGAGTTTGAAAATTGAGAAAAAGATAATTGATCCAGGACACGACGTTTTCTTATATAGAAATACCCCAGGATTCTCACTTTTTTATCTCTTTACATCTTTATATTTAACCTTTGGAAAAAAAAATTACAATACCGTGCAGTAACCCAGAGATGAATTGGATTAATATAGTAATCCTATCGATGATAGCATCGCTTTTAACGTGCTGCGTTTGCGCCTGGGATCTGGTGTATGCGAACGAATCAGCGTCATATTAAGCGACCAATTTCATAAGGTGCATGGAAAGCAACCTGCCTAGCAATGAAAGTATATACACAGTGAGTGATACGGGGCTGCTTAATTTACACATAATGGATAATAACAAGCATACTCAGGCAGTGGTCAAGCTCGCTGGCACGTGCATCGGAGAGTATTATCCGCATATGAGTTTTTCAACGTCGGGACCGATAGGGGAGTTTGATGAAAACTACACATTCCTCGGCACCGGAGCTGAACTATGGGACGGGTCAGATTTATTGCTACTCGTTGGTGAGAACGATTATAACCCACCAGTCGCCACAGACAGCAGTGGTACTATGAGTACTGACAGCGAGGACTTAGTGAAAAGGAATAAGTATTCAGTATACTACGACATGAAAATGTCACACAGACGAAGAGTGATTGTAGCAGCCATGAGTTATTATTCTATACATAAACTGACCAGTGCCAAGATACGAAAAGAACGTGGTTCGACGCATTTCAACCTACTAGCATAAGAAACTATCAGCTTCAACTTTCAGTCTGGCCTCATCATGATTGCCCAAAGGACTTTGGTAGGAGAACATTAGTCGGTGTTGCATCAAAAGAAGGAAATATCAGAGTTGTTATAATGAATCGGGCACGCTGTTCGTTTTTGTCGCTATATGAGATTCTTCTTTACTTGTAACTTGATATTTTATAACTTCTAAAATAATTTATCAATTGAAACTAATTAAACTCTAAAATAAGTTCAAACTCAACTATCTAAAACTCTCTTTCCCTTTTTCCTCTATAGGAAAGGGATCTAAACAATAATAAGGAAATATATCGGGGATTTGGAAAACATTATTGTAGCCATTTCCAGTATCCCTACCTCTTTATGGTATGAAGCACTGAATCATACAAGGTAGTTCAGTCGTGGATACCTCCTCGGGCTTATTAAAATAGTATCAGCTACATACTAAGTAGTTCAATTATTAAAAACTTGATTTATGGTCAGGTGACTGTTTTTGGTAACACAAAAGTAAAATTTCCTATTAAATCTTTCTATATGATTTTTAGTATAAAACTCTCTCCCCTTTTTCTAGAAGAGTTCCGATTGTAACTTCTTTAGAAATAAGTTGGATCTACAAGTCTATTTATGCAATTTTTCCATCTCAACACTTTAGTGGAAAATCTTCCACTAGCTCCTTCAATTTGGGCTCCTAACCTATGCAACTCTTAAACACTAAAATTATGACTTCGTCATTGTTGTGGCTTAGTTTATAAATACCACAAATTGTAATCATATACAGAGAATCACACTCTTAATGAAAGTGAGGTTCTGACAAAATACAAACATATTTAAAATAAGAACTGATTATCGACGAAGTTGTCGACAATCTTCAGAAACTCCTACTCTGATTAGTAATCAATAGAGTAATCAACGGGGAAAAAGGGATACGTATCCCTGAACAAGGTGTCATTTATCTTAAATGGTGCCTGATCCCCTACAGTTGTATTAATTGGAGGGTTGGCCGAGTGGTCTAAGGCGGTAGACTTAAGATCTACTGGTGTTATCACCGCGCGAGTTCGAACCTCGCATCCTTCAATTATTTTTATTCTATTTTTAATAATACTCAGACTGACATTTTCAATTGGAGTCTTTGTATCAGAATACACCTTCTTTTTCAATTTATTCTTAACTTCATGATCAATATAAGCAAACGATAGAATAGCGATTGTGTTTTTTTAGAATTCTTACCATTCATTACATCATCCTGAACCTGAAATCCGTTTGCTGTTGTTTCTTATGGTTTCAGTTCAGAAATTCAACCAGCTTTTTTTTCAAAAAATAAAAAAAACCAGTCTTGCTTTGGCACAGCCCGTTTTATGAAATAGGTTGAGACACCAGATCAATCATTGTGTTGAATTAATGTATTAGATGATGCCATGTTACAATAGCTATATGAATACCTATTCTTGAATAATTAAACTGTTCTCCACTATATCCTATCAACCAATACTAATAGATAGTCAGGAAATATGAATTGGTTATTGGTACTTATCTTAACCTACGTTACTGGAGGTTTAACTTTCATTCCATTGCTAGTTTTCGGTCTTTGGTTCTTGTCTACACAAGTTCTGGAACAACCGATGATAGCCAGTCAATTAGAACAACTTGCAAATAAGGATGAAAAAGAAAGAAACGAGCAGTTCCCTGAATATAGAACTCTTAAAGCTGGTGAGATACTCGAACGTGAAAACATCAATGTCAAGGGGTACTTTTCAGGCTGGTTAACTGTCACCAGAGAATATTACCAATTCCCACAAGTTGACCCAGCTGATCCAACTTTACTCAATAACCTATCAAACTCAAATTCCAATTTATTGAATGATTCTCATACCTCAACTAATATTAATACTACAACTAGCACATTCTTGAAAATGATGAAGGGAGGCAACACCACCACCCTAACAACAGAAGAAGATCCTGCAAGTATGGATGCTAAGAAATTAAGAACTATCAGAAAAAAGAATAGGTATTTTGCCGTTTTGAAGCATGGAAACTTATTCTTATATAAAGATGAAGAAAAAAAGAATGTCCAACACGTTATTGTCTTATCCAACCATATCGTCTCAATTTGGCCTAGAGATCTAGTGGATGGACAACTCTTCACTAAGAAATCTTCAATTTGTATTATGAAGAAGGTCACAGCATCTAATAAAACGGTTGATTTTTTATTGAATTCCACTGAAGATACTGCTCCTCCAAAAAACTCTTATTTTGTGTATGGTGATATGAACCATCAAAAAGAAGATTGGTACTATGCTCTATTGAGGGCTACAACTCTAGATTACTTGAAAACCGGTACGGAGAGAGATTTACTTGAACCCTCAGTCATGGCAAGGGGTTTACATTTTTACACAGCTGATATGGTTTATTTAATTCAAACCATCAATTCTTCAGAGGGCCAGTTGACTAGCAAGTGGATCAATGCTGCAATAGGAAGACTCTTTTTAAGTTCTTATCAAACCGAGGAATTCAAAGATTTGATAAAATCTAAAGTTGTTGAAAAATTAAAAAAAATTAGAACTCCTGGTTTCTTAGATGATTTACAAATCAAATCAATAGATGTTGGTCATTCTGCTCCTTTTATAACTTATCCAAAACTTAACAACTTATCTCCAGAAGGTGACCTGGAGTTAGAATTCAACTTTTTATACACTGGTGGTCTTACAATCGAAGTTTCCACCAAAATTTTCTTGAACTTGGGTGCTAGATTCAAACAACGTGAATTTGATATTAATCTGAAAATTCAACTAAAGAAAATGGAAGGTGATATTGTTGCCAAGATGAAACCAACACCATCGGGCAGAATTTGGTACGGTTTCAAAACCATGCCTAAAATGGATCTTATCATTGAACCTATTGTTAGTTCAAGAGCAATGAACTACAATTTGGTTACCAACATTATTACCAACAAATTCAAAGAAGCAATCAAAACTTCTATAGTGCTACCATTTATGGATGATCTTGTGTATTATAATACAACCAAGGAGATTTTCAGAGGTGGTATATGGGATAAGACGCCGAGACCTACTACTACTTCAGAACCAACAAAAGAAGAAGGAGCAGAAGCAGAAGAGACAAGTATTAAAAATTCATTTATCTATACAATAGATCCTTCTGTTACTGCCAGTGATACTGCCTCAGGAATCGAGTTAGATATGATTACCGATGATGCACTAATGGGTACTTCGGATATCAAGTCTACACATTCTTCAGTCAAATATCAAGGTAGCAACTCTTCATACACAGTTTCATCTGATGATGTGGAAATTGTCCCTGAGGTCAAACTTGCTAGCTCAGAGAATTCCACTTCATCCTCCACATCAACCAGCAAGTTTAAATCTAAAGCTCAGACACTGGGCAAAAGAGCGGCCTCATTACTGGATAAAAAATCAAATCCATCTAATGAAACTTTAGGAATAAGGGATAAAATATCAACCAAATCAGAATCTTCCGAATCAAATAAAAGTTTACAATCACAGCAATCTAATACATCAGTGAATAAATTGAAAGGTTGGTATTCAACATCAAAACTAAAGTTTGCTGAATCATTAAACAACACTAATGCTCAAACAAAGACAAGCGAACAACCATATACACCACCAGAAATGATCTCAAGCAGACGTGCCACTGGCAAAACCTCCCAATCATCAGTTCTCACGAATAATTCCAATAATTTAGCACCTGCCAAAACACACCAGAGACGAGTGTCTCATGATTTATTCATGAAACAACCAGAAACTGAAGATCACCTGGGTGCAGCTAGTCCAAACAGCCTAACTATGTTCATCAGTGATCGATTTAGAGCACCATCTATAGGTAGTGCTAAGTCGCCCATCAGTAATAGTCACCAATTTGATAACAGGGATAACGAAGAAGAAACTAAGAAATACGAGTACTCTCAATATGAAGAAGAAAATAGGAAACCAAGTGTTCAATCTATAACTGATGTTTTAGAAGAACAAAACAACACAGAGACAGCTAACCAAATATCCTCATCCAAGATATCTCTACCACATGCAGCTAATTCATTAGAGCTACCTCCATCTAAAGAAGAGTCCGAGGAACTGATAAAACCTTCATGTATCGAAACAGCGACAGTGAGAGAGACAATTTCACAAAAAACTTCTTTTTCTCCTTTGCCTCCTGTTCTTCCACCTAGAGAAATATCACCAGTTACAATATCTTCTGATATAGAAGCACCACCCCCTTCATCTACATCTGCTATTTCTGAAAATACCTCTGAAGCTCATCATTCAGTCAATTCTCATCATTTTGATAGAAAATTACCTCCACCATTACCTGAACGCTAATCCTTTGTTTTTTCTATTAATTATAATTGCTTTTACTCTACTACTCCCTTTCTTTGGGTTTTTAATAAATAAATAAGTACTTTTATTTTTCGTATGTCTCAAGCCTTCTATATAACTTTTATGAAAAATCCACATTATACTATTTCCGTTGTCCTTTATATCAATTTCTACTAGAAAGTATACAAATAAATTGAACATCATAGTTAGATATTTTAGAATTGGTTGGTTTAATGAATGGGTATTGTAGAGGTTAGGTACGGTACATAATTACCCATAAACATCACGCAATACAAGTCACGTGACTTAAAAAGCACAGAATCTAAAGCGTTTCTCAAATTCCTAAAAGAACACGTTAAACTCCCTGGAGGTTACAAGGTTGCATTCATCTTACACCTGAACTTTGCAATCGATTATACCTAATCGTTAAAAAACGACCTGAAACACACAATTTTGTATTCCCTCACACAGGCATATATATGCAATGACCAAGGCATCCGAAACAATATTAGCAGCTTTCATAGTTTCTGCTGTTTACTTTACATTACTAGTCGGTGTGATTCCAACACCATCAGTGATTCAAGATGAAATTTTACCTGTTTTACCGTGGTGGGCATTAGTGTCATTTGGTTGTTATGCTTTGGGTACTTTAGGTTACGGTGTTTATACTTTCAAAGATAAAGAAAACAAATACAAAGAATTACTTGGTGAAATTGATGAAGCAAAGACTTATTTGAAGGCTAATGGCGTCGAACTTGAATAAATAATGTATAAATATACGCATTTAAGAATTCAATATTATTATTATCATTATCATTACATGATGGAGTTATGGTGACTGCTTTATGCGGTCGAATTTCAGATAGTATGAGTTTTATTTGAAACTGCTTTGTACGCTTTCGTTTTGTGAGGTTAAACATAAAAAATAGTTGCGTCTATCTATGTGTATTGATAATCGTAAAAAAGTATATGAACACAAAAGAAGAAAAAAAAAGTCAACGAATAGTATATGGTAAGTATCCATAAATAAATCAAGAAACAAGGGTCAAAATCTAGCGACATTTATAGAGATGCGGTATCTTGTGAAGAACCATCTGTACTTGAGAGAGGATGGTTAGAAGAAGCCAATGATGAAGTGAGTGGTGAGCCTGCTAGTCTTCTTTTAGTCGTGTCACTTAAATCAGTTTTCACTTTCTTCTTTGATTTCTTCATTTTCTCAAAGTTGGCAAACACTTGTAATCCCAATGGCATCTCACCTCTCTTATCTTCATCACCTTTAGAAGCCTTTAATTCATCTGGAATATATTTATCAGGCAAATTTGCCGGTGGTGCATCAAAATGTAATGGCCATTTCTCATTAATATCATCACCTTGAGCAATCAATCGTTCTGTAGCTTGCTTAGTAAGATCTTTCCATTCCACCATGTCTTCGTTGAATAATTCCCAAACACAGTTGATACATCCACTCATGCAACAGTTATCTGGTTCTATTGGTCTCTTGGGGACTTTTAGCCCACATATATATTTATTTATTTCTCTATATGATACATCTCTTCTTGAAGACCTCAGTGATTTGTTCTTGATACCTGAGAATCCAAATATCTTATCTATATCGTCATTATCGGCATCTGTCTTTTTTCTAGTTTCAAACGTTAACGATTGCAGTTTTGATGCTTCTTCATCTGAGTTGGCAGCTCCATTTTCTGATCTAGCCAGCAATCTATAAAATCCATTCTTATCTAATTTTTTGCTTGTTTTCTTGACTAGTTTTTTCTGAGGATTGACTGTTGAACTGAATAGTCTTTTGTTCAATACGGATATGTTTGATCCATTTATCGTTCTACAGAACATCTTCTGCATATATTTGAGATGTTTATAAGATCTATATGTTCCACAAGTGTCTACAGATGCCTGCAAATAGAAAAAGAAAAAGTCGATATCTAACTAAAAAGCCAGGATCTGTGGAGGAACAGAACAAGTTTACTAGTCGATCGCAGGAGCTCTCAATTTTACGTCAGCACAGATTGTGTTTTTTTTTATTAGTATGGCCTTTCAATCAATTCTCTATTGATAAAGTGGCAAACTCTTCTGTGCTATTAGAGCTATTGTCGGCTATAGAAGAAGCATTTAGGTGTATCAAATTCAAAGTATTTGAAAAAAAATATATACGAAATGGTAAGTTGTCAACCAATTCTTCTAATTGGCTGCTCAATTGGGCTTCTAATTTTTGTTTTTGCCTCCGGATCAACTCATTTCAATTACTAACTAAATACCACAAATACACTTTTTTTTATATAGATTATCATAAGATTTAGATCTAAAGATGGAATGTTTAGACTTAGTGTTGAACGGGAATCAACATTTGGTAACGTCTTAGATGAATTGGTTCCTAAGCTACCAAGTTTCAAAGTTGAATCTCTATATATATCCAACAAACCAAACGACAAAGGAGAATCTGCATTGACTTTATCAGACCGTACAATTGCTGATATGAACCTTAAAAACGGTGAAATGCTATATTTAACATACGAAAACTTGACGATTAACGATAAAAGCTCCACTTCGGCTCCTGTCACAAAGACAATTACATCAACTTCGGTCTCTGGTAAGCATTCCGAAACAACTACTGCCACAGTTGGCATCAACATGAATCAACTGACAACTTCTAAACAGTTACCAATTGATGACGCTTTAGATAAGGAACAAGGTCTAATCAAAAGGAAAAAGACTTCATTTTGTAGACATACAGAAAAGGGTATGTGTGAATATTGTTCACCTCTACCTCCTTGGGATAAAGGTTATCAAGCTGATCATAATATCAAACATATTTCATTCCATGCGCATATTAATGAATTGAACTCAAACACAAACAAGATGGAATCAGGTTCTTCTTATATTTCACCTGTTTCCGAATCACAATATAAAATAAATAAACACTGTCAAGGTGGACATGATCCATGGCCAAAGGGGATTTGCTCAAAGTGTCAACCTTCAGCAATTACTATGCAAAGACAAAATTTTAGAATGGTGGATCATGTTGAGATTCAAGATAGTGAGATTATTAATGACTTCATCAATACTTGGAGACTATCTGGATCTCAAAGAATCGGTATAATGTTTGGTTCATATGACAGTTATGATAAAGTGCCATTGGGTATAAAGGCTAAAGTTGAAACTATCTATGAATTGCCTCAAACAGATCAAGAAGATGGTTTAGTTTTACAAAATTGGGAAGACGAAGATAAAGTTATGGAACTTGTCAAAGACTTAGGATTAGTCCCGGTTGGTATTATTTTCACTGATTTATCAGATTCCGGTAATGGAGATGGATCTGTTATCTGTAAAAGACACAAAGATTCATTTTTCTTATCATCATTGGAATTATTGTTTGCTGTTAAATGGCAACTCAAATTCCCAAACATTTGTAAATGGTCTGATTCAGGTAAATTTTCATCCAAGTTTGTTACATGTGTTATTTCTGGTAATACAAAAGGTGAAATTGATATTGAAGCGTATCAAATTTCAGAACCTGGCGAGGCTTTAGTCAAGGCAGACTTAATTAGTCCATCATCACATCCAAATGAAGTTTATATAAACGAACAAAACGACGAACGATACGTCCCTGAAATCTTCTATCAAATGATCAACGAATATGGGTTACAGGTTAAAAAGAACGCAAAACCTAGTTTCCCAGTTGAATATCTACTAGTTTCATTAACACATGGTTTCCCTGAAAAATCATCTCCTTATTTTAAAGAGGATCATACTCAAAAGTTCCCTATTGAAAATAGAAACTACATTGGCGAATCTCAAGATATGTCTAATGTCAAAGATCAACTAAAGAGTGCAATGAATTCCAATGATGTTGAAAAATTAGCACATGCATTGAGTAACTTCCACTTGCTGGTGTATTTGGTAACCGGATTACAGGTTTTAAGTGAGGAAGAAGGTAAGCTGATTTTGTCAATTGTGAAGAAACTTGGTAATGAAGATCCAGGTTACAAAGTGGAGGTTTATAAATTACTTGAATCGTCTGGTTGGCAGACGTTGCAAATGATTCTGACTGTTGGGTATTAAGCAAATGGTGTGTACATGTGGTGTTCTTTTTTCAATCAAATCAAAAGCAATCTTTGTAAATAAACAGATGTAAGCAAGACTAAGAAAAAAACATATACAGTGTCGCACTTACAACACGTCCCGTGCTGTCGTGCGTGGCTCGCTAACGTTTCTGGAACGTTCCAGCAAAAAAGACGTGCGATGATCGAAGATTTTAAAATTTTTCAAGAAACATCCCTAAATGGCTTTTCTTTTAGTTGTGTCCAGATCCAACAGGACTGTTCTGAATGGTATTAAATATATAAGAGATAGTTAAGTTTTTGCCCTTTTTATAGTTTTGTCTTTATTCCAATACAACCTTTTGATCATTACTCAAGGATTAATTCTTAGATTAAATAATATAATATACACATAAATATGTCCACTCCATTCGGTGTCGATTTAGGTAACAACAGCACTGTTATTGCAGTTGCTAAGAACAGAGGTATTGACGTTGTCGTCAACGAAGTTTCCAACAGATCTACTCCAACTGTTGTTGGTTTCGGTATCAAGAACAGATCAATTGGTGAATCTGGTAAGACTCAACAAACCTCAAACTTAAAGAACACAGTTGAAAACCTGAAGAGAATCTTAGCTTTATCAGCTGATTCTCCAGATTTTGAAATTGAAAAGAAATACTTCACAGCTCCATTAGTTGAAAAAGATGGTTTTGCTGCTTCCAAGGTTAGATTTCAAGGTAACCAAACTGAGTTCACTTCTACCCAATTAGTTGCCATGTACTTAAACAAATTAAAGAGTGCCACTGCTAAGGAAACGAAGGGTAACATCACTGATATCTGTTTAGCTGTCCCAGTTTGGTATACCGAACAGCAAAGAAGAGCTGCTGCTGATGCTTGTAAGATTGCTGGTTTAAACCCAGTCAGAATCGTTAATGAAGTTACTGCTGCTGCTGTTGGTTACGGTGTTTTTAAGACCGATTTACCAGAAGATGAACCAAAGAAGATTGCCTTTGTTGACATTGGT
Source organism: Ogataea salicorniae (assembly GCA_030557545.1). NCBI lineage: Eukaryota > Fungi > Ascomycota > Pichiomycetes > Pichiales > Pichiaceae > Ogataea > Ogataea salicorniae. The sequence continues at coordinate 82,211 of JAKTPI010000028.1, forward strand.
CACTCTTCATTCACTGTTTCTATTGCTGCTTTGAAGAAGGGTGAATTAAAGGTCTTAGGTTCTGCTTACGACAAGCACTTTGGTGGTAGAGACTTTGACAGAGCTATCACTGAACACCTTGCTGAAGAATTCAAGACTAAATACAAGATTGACATCAGAGAAAACGCCAAGGGTTACGCTAGAGTTTTGGCTGCTGCTGAAAAATTAAAGAAGGTTTTATCTGCTAACACCCAAGCCCCAATTAATATTGAATCTGTTATGAACGATGTTGATGTTTCCTCACAATTATCAAGAGAAGAATTAGAAGAATTGGTTAAGCCATTATTAGAAAGAATCCACGTTCCAATCCAAGCTGCTTTAGAAGCTGCTGGCTTAAAAGGTGAAGACCTTGATTCCGTTGAAGTTATTGGTGGTTGTACCAGAGTTCCATCTGTCAAGACCAGATTAGCCGAAATTTTCAACAAGCCATTATCTTTCACCTTGAACCAAGATGAAGCCATTGCAAGAGGTGCTGCCTTCATTTGTGCTATGCACTCACCAACTTTAAGAGTTAGACAATTCAAGTTTGAAGATATCAACAGTTTCTCCGTCACTTACCACTGGGCTAAGGATGCTGAAGACACTGACCACTTAGAAGTCTTCCCTAAGGGCGGTGTTTTCCCATCAACCAAGATGATCACTTTATACAGAACTTCCGACTTTGAAGTCGAAGCTAAATACACTCACCCAGAACAATTACCAAAGGGTATTCCAACTAACATTGCTAAGTGGACTATCTCAGGTGTCGAAGTCTCTGCTGATAAGGAAACTGCTGTCTGTAAATTAAAGGTTAGAAACGACCCATCCGGTTTCTTCACCATTGAATCTGCTTACATTGTTGAAGAACAAGAAGTTCAAGAATTAGTTGAAAACCCAGATGCTACTGCTGAAGATGAACCAGAATACAAGACTGTTAAGAAGTTAGTCAAGACCAAGGACTTAACTGTTGTTTCTGAAGGTCACTCATTACCAGATGCTATCTTAGAATCATTCTTTGAACAAGAAGGTAAGATGACTGCTGATGATAAATTAGTTGCTGAAACTGAAGACAGAAAGAACGCTTTAGAAGAATACATTTACGAATTGAGAGGTAAATTGGAAGAACAATACTCTGAATTTGCTTCTGATGAAGAAAAGGAAAAACTTTCAGGTATGTTAATGAAGACCGAAGACTGGCTATACGATGCTGGTTACGATGCATCAAAGGCCAAGTACATTGCCAAGTACGAAGAATTAGCTTCTATTGGTAACGTTATCAGAGGTAGATACTTAGCTAAGCAAGAAGAATTAAGACAACAATTAAGAGGTAAGCAAGAAGCCGCTGCTATGGCTGCCATGGCTGAAAAGTTAGCTGCTAGTAAGGGTGCTGAAACTCCAAAGAAGGATACTGAAGGTGATGCTGAAATGGCTGATGAATTAGATTAGATGGATACAGGGGAAATACTGTTATGAGTTCACTCAAACTACATTAAAATAATTATAATTTCTTGGTTTTTTTCTATATTTCTAATTTTGTTGGTTTAAATTTTGTTTATAGCTCTTTTATACGTATTTTTTGAAACTTATATATTATACTTTTAAAGATCACTATCATTTGTTTTTGGTTAAAAAAAAACTGTTAATTCGAATTTTTTTTTTTTAGCCTTGTAAACCAGTATTTAGTCATCACCATCTATTATCTATTTAAAACCCTAAGCACGGCCTGTGGCCGTGATCCGATCATCTTTTTCACCCAGCCGTTAACTATCAATTTTGTTGTAAAATTCGCACCAGGTCGAAAACGAGATAAAAAAATAAATTGAAAAAAAATCGAATAGAACTCTTTGAATAGTAACTCTTTGTATACAAACATAAGACCTTTTGATTGTTGATAAGACATAAATCTATCATTGAAAATACTATCAGCATTATTTTGGATACTGAATAGTAATAGTAAAGGACAAATCATATTATAACTGAAATTAAATCGTCTTGTAACAATCATATAACTGTGACTGAAACACTCATTGATTAAGATTTTCATTCTGTTCTAATAATTTACTCCAACTTGATCAGATACTACCCAGTACAGATATATAATATATAAGTCTCTATATACACTGATTTATACTGATATAGTTTATTGACTGTTAATATCTACACATACACGAAACTGTTGTTATTTTTTCCTCCAGGACTAAATCACTGAATATAGTTAAACAAGGTCCAACAACTATATATATATCCTTTGACTTATTCATATTCATATTCATATTTGATAAAGAATGTCAATTGAACGAAAAAATCAAGACATAAAGCAAACACAAGATCCATTCAAGAAAGAAAATATAAATATAAACGAAATACCAGCATCATCAATGACACCACCAGCACTAACAACGACTACTTCAAAACTTTCTTTGGCTTTCAAGCAAGTAGCTGAACAACACCCCGACCCACATGACCATCTTTTTGTTCAAGATGCGGAGATTTTGAAAGAAGTTACTGAAAAATTAACCAATTTAAAAGATTCTGAATTAACAAGTGGCCCACAATCACACTCTTCTGATTCACAACTATCCGCCGTGAAGAGATTGTCCATCTCAGATGATGATGATGATGGTGATGTTGGTGGTGACAATACCAACAAGGAGGCTGGTGACGATGACCAAGTTAATCTCCGCAACCAGCATTCTCACCAACCTGAAGATGATGAAGAATATGAAACAGATGAAGATGTGGATCCAAATAATGAGGAAGATAAAGAAGATTATATCCCAGGTGGTTATCATCCAGCATACATAGGAGAAACATATAAAGATGAAAGGTACGTTTTGGTTAGAAAACTTGGATGGGGTCATTTTTCAACAGTTTGGTTGGCTAAAGATCAACATGCAAATAAACACGTTGCCATGAAAATTGTGAGAAGTGCTAAAAACTACAGAGAAACAGCCATTGACGAAATCAAATTATTATCAAAGATCAACCATACTGACCCAGAACATCCTGGCCATGCTCACTTAATTAAATTGCTAGATTACTTTGATCATCAAGGTGAAAATGGTACTCACATTTGTATGGTTTTCGAAGTTCTTGGAGAAAATCTTTTAAGTTTAATTAGAAGATACAAACATAAAGGATTACCAGTGAAGTTTGTTAAACAAATTGCAAAACAAATGCTACTAGCCGTTGATTTTTTACATAGACAGTGTGGTATTATTCATACTGATATCAAACCAGAAAATATATTACTGGAGATTGTTGATGTTGAAAGATTAGTTAAATATTTGGAAGATTCGCAAAGAGAGAGAAGATTACTAAGAAGAGTGTCATCTCAAATTAAAAATGGTACTTATGATCCAAACTCGAAACCAATTCAAGTTGATTTGGATGATGCCCACTTACCATTTAGAAAAAGTAGATACTCAAGACGTCAAACTTTAATTACTGGTTCACAACCACTACCTTCCCCATTAAGATCAAGATCAAACTCTTTTTTCGTTTCACCTTTACAAAAATCACTGAATACTTTTACTGGTGTTAATTCTATGTCAGCAGGAATCCCAACAGCCTCAGCAAGAACATCTTATCAAGATATTCAATCATTGATGGCTAAAAGTATCAATGATAAAGCAGCTTTTACTTTAGAAACTCCTAAAGATGAAGAACTTGAAGATGATGACTTAATCAAAGTTAAAATTGCAGATTTAGGTAATGCTTGTTGGATTTACAGACATTTCACCGATGACATTCAAACAAGACAATACAGAGCACCTGAAGTTATACTAGGATCCAACTGGGGTTGTTCATCTGATATCTGGTCGATTGGTTGTTTAATCTTTGAATTATTAACTGGTGATTATTTGTTTGATCCAACAGAGGGTCCAAATTTCAGTAAGAATGATGACCATTTGGCTCAAATCATTGAATTAGTGGGAAGTATACCCAAAAAAGTGATTGAACATGGATACCATTCTAAAAGATACTTCCATTCTGATTTGAAAACTTTAAGACAAATCAAAAATTTAAAGCCATGGCCTTTAGAGAACGTGTTGATGGAAAAATATAAGTTTAGTGAAACTGATTCTCATGAAGTTGGAAATTTCTTACAAGGTATGTTGATAACTGATCCTAGATCTAGAATGGATGCAGCTGGGTTATCGAACCATTTCTGGCTAAACGATTGTCATATAGAAGGTTATATTGACAGAGAGCCAGGTACTAGAGGTGAAGATATTGGTTCTGGTTGGTACAGGGAGGTTACGAGACACAGTTGAATAAACTTGACCATACTTTTTTGTTGCACTTTTTTTTGCCCTTTTTCATATTTCAAATTTGCATTCTGTTATATTATTTTGTTTCAATTATTTAAAACTTTTTTTTTTCCCTCCATTTTTTTTTTGTTCCTTCCTTCGTCTCTCCCGTGTTCCTTTCATTTCATGATACAATGTATACTATGTAGTTTTAGATGATTAATAAATCCTTTCAGCTCGTTATAAATCAATACAATTTATTCCTTCTTTTTTTTTTACATAGGATTACTTTCAACTTGAAAACCAAAGAATCGGCGGGATGTGGAATATTATGTTATCCACATAAAATATGGCGATAAGGATCAACAGCAATTTAAGGGATGTGTTTTTTTTTTGTGCAAGTTACCTTCATACTGATCATGTTAGAAAATGTGTGTATGATTACCAGCAATAACAAAATCAATTGAAAGCCTGTTTGTTTTCTTCCAACATGACATCTAAGAACCACACACCACAGAATCTTTCTGGCACTCCTCTGGTTACAAAGATGATGAATCTTTCTGGCACTCCTCTGGTTACAAAGATGATGAATCATTCAAGACTCTTAGACCCACACCAGATTTACCTCATGAAACTGACTTTGTTATTATCGTTTCTGGCTCTTCAGGTTCATCTTTAGGCCTATCACTTATCCAAATCTGAAACCGATGTACCTCCTCAAACATTACTTCTCGAAGAAAGAGATATTCGTTCAGGTGCAATGAATAGGAACGGAGATCATTGTAAGCCTGATTACTACAAGAATTTTTTTAAAAACATGAATAAATGTATGATTTAGAGGAAGCTTGTCAAGTTGCATTATTTGAATATGAAAATTTATTGGAAGTTAAAAAAAAAATCATCAAAGAGAATGAAATTAATTGATTGCGATTTTGTTTTAATTAGATGTTTTGCTACGCATAACACTGATAACTCAGCCCAAGCAAGCAAAATTAAGCATTGAAAAAGTGTTACATGCACCACCATACGATGAGAAAAGCTTGGAAGATCTTTATGTTGTTGAAGAGGAAAAAAAAAACGTTTAATAACTGAAGTGAAAGATGCACAGATTGCAATAAGTTTCAAAACTGGACAACTAAGGCCCTTTAAGTTGATCAAAGTATTACTTACAATTGCGTTAAACTGGTGATTCTACGTTATTTGGATATCTCCTCATAAAAATTATTTTAAAAAATTTTATGGCTAATACTTTCTCTAATTGGAAACGAGTGTCACCACTAAAGTTGATTCTTTACGGACTGGTATTATGGGTTATACTGCTGATATGCTACCATTTACTGGTGAGGTCCCCAGTAAATTTGTTAGTCCCGGTTTTAATGGGGGCACGGAATGCCTCGTGTTATGCTATGTTCTAAAGTTATCTCAGAATGTACTTTAAATGATAGACTATAAGAAGAAACAAGTATTCCAAAGAGTTTTATGGTTACTGAGCTTAGATTGAAGACTGTTGTCAATACTCTCATTGATAATATGAGTGAGCACACAGTTATACAGAAGAAGAAATTGATAAAGCGAGTAAACGTGTCCAAAATGTGTTGTAGAGTTGAAGAATACACATACATACATACATTTTTCTGTATAATTATGGATAGAATGAAGAATTATTATACATATTTACTTTTACTCGTTTAAAAAACGAATCGAGCCCCACTGCCACCATCTTTAACTCCACCAAATCATCGTACAATTTATGTTTGAATAGTTTAATGAAACACCATCGGTTGATTAAACACATCTCCACGAACGACTAACTGGTTAGTGGTATTTTTTGAAGAGTAATAAAGTAGTGACCAACGACGGAAACAAGGCAGAGAAGTATTGGGATTTATTACAATAATGGATAGCCATAAAACGACAAACTAAAACATATCAGATATATGATAGGGCATTACCAAACCCAACCAATACTAACTTCTAAAACAATAATTGTATATAACATGCATAAATAAAACAAGTGTATTAAAACACATCCCCCAAGTACAAAATGACAGGAGGAGACTGATTGGCCCCTTTTTCTTGCCAATGATTAAATTGTTACATAGATATGAATATCTATAGATTAAATTCTTCATCCTTGCCTTATACTGATGTATCTTCCTGTCCCTAATGATGCGTACGATAATGAATAATGTTAACCAGTTAATATATATATATATATAAGAATACATGCATATATACACGATTGTGTCGTTTGACACATGTGTTTAAATCTGTTATTATCCTTTTCTTTTTTCAGGAGATATGGCTAAGCCATACTATCTATCAAATCAGATCGTATAGCTCCTCCGCTTCTCAATAAAATTATACTAAGTAAAGTTCTTTTTTTTTAAAAAGCACACACTCTTTTCTTCTTGCCACTGCCACTTGGGCATTGCTCAGATACATATATATATATATGTAAATACTCTTTTACCATATCTATTAACTCTGTGCAAGATTAAGTTATCTTTACAACCACCCAAGTCGCTAAAAAAGAAACTCACTATATCGTGTCGTGCATTTAAAGAATAGCTGTTATATATAAAATTCACCCTATATTAGAAAAAGACTATCCTCTAATAATATCAAGAATTTCATATTCCAAGTATTTCAGATACAAGTGATAAAAATCAATACACACCAATAGACATTTCTTCATAGATAAACTTCCTAGAGAGAAAAAAAGAAAAAAAAAACCAGACATGCAACATACACATTCAGACGTTAGTATTTTAAGACATGTTTTCTCCCCGTTTGAGTATGGGGAACCTAAATTAAACGATGGATATTGGGGACCAGTCACTGCAACTATCGACTGGTGTGAAGAAAATTATGTTGTTTCTCCATATTTTGCAGAAATAATAAATGCAACTACCAATATATCATTTTATTTTTTATCAATGAGATTGCTATATTCATCTATTAAAAACAAACATGGATTAATTTTCATTTTTTGTTCTATTGGTATGTGTATAGTTGGTATTGGATCTTGGTTGTTTCATATGACATTGAAATATGAGTTTCAATTGTTGGATGAATTACCAATGATTTATGTTACTGCATTACCGTTTGCTTATATTTTTTCATTGGAGATGAAATCAAATGTTGCTAAAATATCAGTCTATTCAATAACTACAATCATCGTTGGTATCTTGACATACATTTATTGTTCAGTTTATAAAAACCCTGAATTGCATCAAATTTCATATGGAATATTAAATTTTTCAATTATTTTCAGATCTGTCTTTTTAGTTAAGAAATACGTGAAAGATGATAAAAGTAGATGGTTTTTATATAAATTAGTTTCATTTTCATTGGTTGAATTTTTATTTGGGTTTTTGATCTGGAATTTGGATACAGCTTACTGTTCATATTTAATTAAAGCTAGAAGAATGATTGGGTTACCGTTTGGTGCCTTGCTATTAGAAGGACATGGTTGGTGGCATATCTTGACATCTTTAGGAATCTTCCATTTTGTTATTTATAATCAACTGTTGAAAATTTGGTATTTCGGCAAACAAGATGATTATGAATTGATTTGGAAATTTGGTATCCCATTTGAAGTTAGATTAATCAACAAAGACAAGATAATCTTAACTCCACCACCGACCAAACTCATTGAAAAGACTAATTTGGATATGGATGAGGGAGAACGCATTTAAGGAAAATGGTACTTCTTTTTTCTGTTCTTTGAAGATTTGGATATTTTTATCTTTTTTTTTTCACATTCACCTTTCTTGCTTTATTTGACAATATCTTTTGTTTCTATATAAACACACTTTTTTCTTTCTTTCTTTTTTTAACTACACTTTATTACACTTTGCTTATAAAAGATATATAAGAAACACACAATAACGGTCGGACAAAGCGAAAAGCATAGAAATATATATATATATACAAAGAAAAAGCCACTCGGTTTTTCGTTTCTCTTCCGCCACTACCGAAATTAATTATTCTGTTTTTCTCCATATAATATCGAACTTTGGAAAAATGTCATTTGGTGATGATGATGTGTTTGGTGAAGAGGTTGAATGATTCAGAATTGTAGTGATAAAAAAAACCACGTTATAAGGCTGATTTATTTATCTGTGTTTTATAGTTTCATCTTATCTCTCCACTTATTCAAAATCACAGAAATACACTTATCTAATTAAGTATATATATATATATATGTATATTTCCCCATTAATCTCCGCTCTCATTTTCATTTTTTGTTATACGGACATTTTATTTGACCCGCAAAAGCCCAGTTAAATCTCATTCATTTTTACAACAAACAACAAATACTTCACAATCAATAGAATTATATAGATAGTTAATTAGATTACTTACTTTTAGAAAGAACAAGAAAAAAAAAAAGAATGTCCTTTTTTGATTACCCACCAGCACATCCAGAATCACACATTGGTTACTGGGGTCCAATAACAGCCACAATCGACTGGTGTGAAGAAAATTACATCCATTCTCCATACATAGCTGAATTTGTTAATAGTTTTACCAATGTTTTGTTTTTAATATTAGGAATGCATCATCTTTATTCCACTGTCAAGAATGGGTTTGGGCCTTTGTATATTTTCATTTCCATTGGTTTTGCCTGTGTCGGTTTGGGCTCGTTTTTATTCCACATGACATTGTTATACGAATATCAATTGATGGATGAACTTCCAATGGTTTATGTCACTGCCCTCCCATTTGGATACCTCTTTGCTTGGGATAAATCTAAACGTACTAAATGGATTTGGGGTGTGGGTACCTTTTTGGTTACTGTTTTATTCACGTATATTTACATCTTCGTTTACAGAGATCCAGAATTCCATCAAGTTTTTTATGCAATTTTAAACTTTGGAGTTATTTACAAAACTTTAAAGGTTGTTAAAGAAGTTGTCCCTGATCAAAAGGCAAGAAATCAAATGTATAGAATGCTCATTTTAGCATTTTCCTTATTTGCTTTTGGATTCTTCATTTGGAATATGGATTTTGTTCTCTGTCCACAATTAATTAGTGTTAGAAGAGACTGGTTAGGTTTACCATTAGGTTTCTTAACTGAAGGTCATGGTTGGTGGCATATTTTCACAGGTTTAGGTATTTACTACTTTATCATTTACAATCAACTGTTACGTACTTGGATGTATGGAAATGAAGACAAATACGAATTGGTTTGGTATGCTGGTATATTTGCGGAAGTTGAGTTAAAGAAGGAGTTTAAACAAAAAGAGAATTAGAACTGTATCAGCATGAAAAAAAAGAATTAACATATGATATCATCATTTTATAGATTATATATACTTTAGTACACATTCCACCTGTTTTGTAGACTGTTTTTTTTGTTTTTTTTTTTTATTTTTTTTTATATACCTAAAAAAAAAATGATACTATCGTTGAAAGAACAAATTATCTCATCACTTTTATTTCTCTTACATTATACATATTTATCAGTCTATACTCAATTCATATCATATTATCTTCACCACGCCTTGTACTTATATATTTATTTATAAATCTTTGATCAAAGTTTTTGATCTCAACGTTAGTTCCTTATTACAATCCTTTTCAATGACCTTCCCACAGATAAACTTGAAATTGTTGAAAAGCATCTTGATCATCCTTTGGTTATTCTGCTGTAGTAAAACATTCTCATCATCACCGTTCAACTGAGATTTCATATTTGAATAAATGTTTTCCAAATGGGTGAAAACTGGCTCAAGCCAATTTTCATTCACAACATTGAATTCATCAACGGAAAGAATCAATCCTACAGTTTTGAATTTTTCAAAAATGTAATCAAATTCTAAAGGCTTGTTGAAATCAATTTTGGAGCTACCGTCGTGATCTAACCCAAATGTAAGTTCAATAATCTTCAATGGCGATTGTGTGTCATAACTTGTATCTTTAACTTCTGTAATCTTAGCATTGTTCATTACGATAATTGAACTTATTAAACTAAACATCACTTTATCAACGCTGGTTCTAACTTCATCATCATTGAACTCAATTAATTTAACTTTTTTAACAAATTCAGTGATTGAATAAATTTCAAAATCTTTGATAGGAAATTTATTGTTTAAATGACTCGTTATCAGTTTTGTTAAAAATGAAATGTTCAAGGTTAATATCGGTTTATAAACCGTTTGAAATGATGTGTCTTTGATGTTGTTTTCTAACATCATTATATACCCATTGATCAATTCATTGCCAATAAAAGTTTCCAATGTTCCAGGGTCTGAAATAATTTTGTTTAATAAAAATGAACCTTGTAAATTACTGTACTTTATAGACCCATACGTTTGAGAAATATCAACCAAATCGTTAACAAGGCCTGATAACCAATCAATGTTTTGTGAGTTTAATGAAGTTATCAAATCCGATTTGTTCTTCTCTGATGTCACGTAATTACCAAGAATAACCATTAACAACGATTTAATATCCAAATTATCAACGTTCAACAATTGGTAGGTAAATGGATCTATGTTGTTTATTGTTAGTTTTTTATTATATGAGATATTCAACGTTGCTGAATTTAACAAAGTTTTGATTGTTTCAGTGCCATCTTCTTTGAGTCTATCATTCACGAAAAGATTTAAAATAGAAGTTATAATGTTTGGGTTAGCATTGAACTCACATTTACTTATCAAAAAAAGCAAGTTAGCATCTTTTTCCAAGTCTTCCAAATCCACATCACCATCTCCTAATCGCTGTCTCAAAACATTAATATAATCAAGTACGAGATCAGAATGGATGAACTCGATAGGTGTTTCTGAATTAATGATTTCTTCTAATATTTCCACAATCAAATCCCATGAATCAGAGTCCATATTTTGCATTAACTCAGTGACAAAATTCTTATTATCATTGTGCTCAAATGATTTAAACTGGTGTATTTTAAAAATATCAATGGCTTCTTTGTTATCAATGATTAAATTCCTTAGAAAATGCAATAAAATTGTCAAATTGAGTCCCGAAATGCTACCCTTTTCTGATAATAATCGCAGCACAATTCTTAATATTTGATCTGTGTCTTCCGACTTCATAACGAGATCTCTGTTGTTTTGATCATCAACCACTGCATTTGATAAAACTTTCAAGACATGTCCTAATAAATATTCTCTCTTTCTATGGTTAACTGTAGTTTCTGAAGAATTGCATGGTGATCTTCGATGATCACAGTCTTCTGTATTGGTATCAATGTTGCAACAATAGGTGAAATATTGGAGTATGGAAGGGAACATTTCTCTAAATTCAGGATTTTGCCTGTTTTGCTCATCTCTCAGTAAAACACTCAATTTCTCTAATTGATCCGTTACTAGGTCAACATTCTTTTCCTCGTATCTGTTTAATAATGGCTTTAAATTCTCAAAGACATCTGATAAGTTTACAGTTGAAGAAGGTACCATTTTAGAATTTTTATTTTTTTTTGTCCGTTAAAATCTTGAACCTTATAACTCAATCCACTTAAATATCAAAATGTATTTTCCAGATTGTTTCAAGAATCGATCAGACCAGTTGAAAACATTGTATAGATCATACTTGGTAAAATGAACTTGAGGTATCAATGGCCCTCGAAACGCGCAAATACACGACCGAGATAATAAAAATGTATTTCAGAGCTATTTGTTTGATAAGAAAGAAGTTTGTATACATGTATATATTATTATATCTATTAGTCCAATCAAAGACACAGATAAACCATAAACAGCACATGTATACTCACCAATAAACTTTAATGTCTTTAGATAATAACGAGATAAGCGCCGATAAAACTCCTAAAACAGCCCTTTCTGCTAAAGAAAGAATGCAAAAATTACGACAGCTGAAAAACTTGAAGAAAGATTCCAAAGTTGAAAACAAAAGGGAACTTTATAAAGATTACGAAACAAAGAAAACCAACCACAAAATACTAAAGGCATTGGCATCGAGACAGGATGATGCAAAGGAAGAAATGAATAAACTAGACCTTGAATCTAAAGGTATCAATTATGAACGTCTCAAAAATTTGAATTATACAGTACAGGATGATGAAGCTTGGAATAAAAAACTTGAATTGGAGAAAACAGAGACAAATCAAAGAGAATTCCAGAATTACAAACAACTTGCCGAACAAACGTATTTGAAGAAACTCAAAGATTTGAAAAAGTCCAAATTAACAGATGATGATTATCAGATTCAAAAAAGAGTTTACGAAGACTTGAAATCACAAGGGGATACAGAAGACCAGATAATTACCAAACTAACGGACAAGAAAAAACTAACTTCATTAATTAATGAGTTGAAGGAGAAAGATGCCAAGTCGTATAAGAAACGTAAGACTAATACCAGTGGAGATGATGATGGTATTGGATTTATCAACGACAAGAACAAACAATTTAATGATAAGTTGGATAGACATTATAACAAGTATTTGGGTGAATTGAAGGATGATATACAAAGAGGTAGTTCTACGTGATTATTGTATGGAATAAATAGTGTATGTATGTATATATATATATAGAATATAAAATATACAACAATAGGTATGTCGCATCTTGGGTCACCCCGTCTCGTAATATCAAAAAATCTTTAAGAAAAGAAGACGGCAGACGCGACGACAAGTTTCTTTAAAAGAGAATATCGACGCAGAACAAGCGAAAAGACAAATTTCGATAATCGAGAGAGAGAAAAGATCGATTTGAATGGTTTTGGTATTTTAAACCAAAAGGCCTGTTGGTTTTTCACTCAACCCGTCAACTGAATACCTCCTAGTAGACAACGAACAGTCTTCCTAACAACTTACATACATTCCAAAATAAAAAAAAGGCGTACTTTGTCTTACATTGGTACTTAGCTTAGTTTAATTTGCCAATTGGTTAGCTTTGAGGTTGTTATTGCATCTATTTTATACTACATCTTGAATATTTATCCACAAATACCTATCTAATATATTTTCACATCACCCATACATCACACCTACACCATAACTTAAAATATTTTGTAAGATATAACTAGATCAATTTAGAATAACATAAATAATGTCTGACGAAGAAAGTGCTTCCAATCAACGTTTGAAGAATGAGAATCATGGCTTCTTTGACACCGCTGCAGAACAAGATGACGACGAAGATGACAACAACTTATCAGGAGTTGCCGATTCTTCTGAAGAAGATGACGATGAAGAAGAAGATGAAGAGGCCATCAGAAAAGTCAGAGAAGGATTCATTGTTGACGATGAAGACGAAGACGAAGATGAGGACGAAGATGATGACGAAAACGTCGACGAGGATGAAAAGAAAAAACGTAGAAGACACAAGAAGAGAAAGAGAGAAGCAATGAGAAAACTTGACAACGACGATGAACTGGATGAAGATGATTTAGAACTTCTTAGAGAAAATGCTGGTAAGTTGCCTTCACATTTAGCTGAAAAGAGTAAATTCAAGCGTTTAAAGAGAGGTGATGACGATCAAGATAATGAATCTTATGACTCTGGAAACAAAGGTTTAACAGATATGTTCTCCGATGAAGAAGGTCCTAATGGAGATGATGATAACGAAGATGAAGATGACGATGATTTATTAGAAGCATCAAGACAAATGAAAAAACAAAGACAACAAGATATGCAAGGTGAATTTGATGATTTCATTGAAGACGACGAATTTTCTGAAGATGATGAAGATAAAGATGAAAAATTAGCTAGAATGAGATCAGCAAAAGCCAAACAAAACAATTTCGCAAGACACTCACAATTTGATCAAGATAAATTGGATGAACTTTATGAAATTTTTGGTGATGGTGAAGAATATGCCTGGGCTCTAGAAGCTGAAGATGTTGACGAAAACGAAAATGATGCTGATCATGAAGACGTTGAATATGACGATGAAGATTATCCAATCAAGAAATCCAATAAAGAACCAAAGGCCTTGAATGATGTTTTTGAATACGAAGAATTAAAGGAACATTTGTTAACAGAAAAGGATCAAGAAATTAGAATGGCTGATATTCCAGAACGTTACCAAGCTTTGCGTGAAGGTATTGTTGATTACAACTTGGATGACGAGGAATTTGCTGCTAAACAACAATGGGTTGCGGATATCTTGTACGAAGAAAGAACTGCTGATTTCGCCAACAAAGAATGGATGGTGATTCCATTCAGAAAAGCAGTTGCACAAGCTGTTCATTATATCTCTAAAGAAAATTTGGAAGTTCCAACTATTTGGTCTTGTAGAAAAGATTACACTTTACATACCTATAGAGAAAACGATCAACTACGAGTTCAAAAATTACTTTCTGAAAATGATCTTTGGAGAATTGTTCAATTGGATATTGATTATCATGCCATTAGAAATAAGAAAAAGACTATTGAGAAAATGTTCACTTCTTTGGATACAGTTGATTTATTATATGATGAATGTATTGAAAATGCCAAAACCATTGTTGAATTACAAGATTTACAAGATTATTTATCCTTCACATACAGTGCTGAATTAAAGGATGCACAACTTGAAACTTCTGGTTCTGGTAAACAAAAATTACACTCTAAATTCTCAATTGTTGAAAGAATTAAGAAAGATGAAATTTATAACGTTATCAAAGAAATGGGTATTGACTCTGAAAAATTTGGTGAGAATGTTAATACTGACAACAAGATTTATTTAACAGATGATTATCATCAAAAACCAGAGGATATGATTAAAGAGTATGTTGAAAATGGTTCCTATTTCAATACCGTGGAAAAGGCAACCAATGCAGTTAAACATATATTCTCCGAACAATTGATTTACAATCCAAAGTTAAGAACTCATTTAAGATTAGCTTTCCAAAGTTATGCAAACATTGATATCGAATTAACTGAAAAGGGTAAGATCAAAATCACCGACAATTCACCATATGCCGACTTCAAATATGCTATAAACAGACCAACTGATAGTTTCTTGTACCAACCTGATCTGTTTTTGAGAATGTTAGAAGCTGAATCATTAGGTTACGTTAACATTAAGATTGGTTTGAAAGGTGCATTTGAATTTTTCTCAAATCACTTGTTCTCATTCTTGGCATCTGATGGAACTTCCGATGTTTCAAATTCCTGGAATAAATTAAGAAGAGATTCTTTGAACATTGCATTGAAAAAATTAGTTCCTATTATTTCATTAGACATTAAAGAAAAGGTTAGAATTGCCAGTGAAAGAGCACTATTCTTTGAAATTAGAGAGAATTTCATGAACAAAGTTGATCAGGCTCCATTTCATCCAGTTCCAAATGCCAAGGGTACGGTTCCTAAAGTTCTTTCTGTTTCCAATGGTGATGCTCAAAGAGATTCTGCAGTTATTGCAATTGCTATGGATTATGATGGTTCAATTGCTGAACATATCAAATTTGATGATAATTACAGACAATTGGAATTTGCATCTAAATTCATTGATTTAGTGAATAGATTCAAACCTGAAGTGATTGCCATCTCTGGTTATAACGTTAACTGTTCATTCTTGTTTAAACGTATTCAAGAATTAGTTAAAGAAAATAACTTTGAAGTTGATATTGATGACGATGATGCCTATAAAGGTGAACCAATTCCATTACCAGTGGTGTACGTTCCTAATGAAACTGCAAGATTATTTGAACACTCTGATAGAGCCAACCAAGAATTTAGTGATAAACCGGTTGTTGCCAAGTTCTGTATTGGTATTGGTAGATACGTTCAAAGTCCATTATTAGAATACATTGCTTTAGGTAGCTCTGTTACTTCTGTTTCTATTCATAAACATCAAAATCTGCTACCTGAAGAAAAAGTCATGCAAGCCATTGAATCAATCTTTGTTGATGTTACATGTTTAGTTGGTGTTAAAGTCAATGAAGCTGTTAGATCACCATACCTAGCATCGATGCTACAATACGTTGCTGGGTTTGGTCCAAGAAAATCAGGAGGCTTGATTAAAAAAATTGAAGCCACTGGTGGTTCATTATTAAGAAGGGATGATTTAATTTTGAAACAATTAGTTAGTAAGACTGTTTTCATGAATTGTGCACCATTCATTGAACTACCTATTCCTGATAGACACGATAAAGAAGTTGAATTATTGGACGCAACCAGAATTCATCCTGAAGATTATGAATTGGCAAGAAAAATGGCAAGTGATGCTTTAGATTTATCTGAAGAAGAAAAAGAAGAATTGGAACAAGAAGAAGGTGGTGTTGTTTCCAAATTATATGAAGAAGGTGTTGAAAAATTGGATGAATTGCTATTGGAAGGTTATGCTGACCAATTAGAAGAGCATGGCCATAGAAAGAGAGCAACTTTAGAAATGATTAAAGAAGAATTACAAAACAACTATGAAGAATTAAGAAAATCATTCCATATATTGAATGAAGATGAAGTTTTCCAATTGTTAACATCAGAATCGAAGGAAACTTTCCAAAGAGGTATGATGGTTCCAGTTATTATTCAAAGAGTTGATAACAGATTTATTTTAGCAAATACCCAATCTGGTGTTTCATGTAACATTTCAAGAGCCAACATACTTGCCTACAATGACAATTCAAACATTTTGGCCAAGTATCAACCATCACAAGCTATTCAAGCCGTTATTAAAAGTGTTGATTACGGTACATTCAAAGCTGAACTATCCGTTTTGAAAGAAGATTTATCAAGGGCAATCACTGGTAAGCTGATTGAAAAATCCCCTGAAACTTGGGATCTTGCTGCTGAAGCCAAGGACAAGCAACGTGATATTGACGCTGAAAACAAAGATAGTAACATGAAGAGATTCTTGAAGCATCCATTCTTCCGTAACTTTGATGCAAGACAAGCTGAAGATTATTTAGCATCCAAGGCCAACGGTGAATTTATCGTTCGTCCATCATCAAAAGGTATTGAACATTTAACTATTACTTGGAAGATTGAAAACCAATTGTTCCAACATATTGACGTTGCTGAATTTGATAAACCTAACGAGTACAGTATTGGTAGAGTTTTACAAGTTGGTAAATTCAAGTACCATGATCTTGATGAATTGATCGTTTCACATATAAACAACTTGCATTTGAAAGTTGAAGAGATTAAAAATCATGAAAAGTTCAGGAATGAACCATTACAAGATACTAAAGATTGGTTGATACGTTATTCCAAAGCTAATAAAAACAGATCATGTTATTGTTTTTGTTTCAACCATAGAAACCCAGGTTTTTTCTTTTTGTTGTTCAAATTGAGCGAGAAAAATGATAATATATATACTTGGAACGTTAGAGTTTTACCAAATGGTTATCAATTACATGGTAATTTATACCCTGATATGATTCATTTATGTAACGGTTTCAAGAAATTGTTACAAAATCAATTGGCTAGAGCAAAGAGTGGTGCTAGTAATAATAACAATAATGGTTATAGATACTAAAAATGTTTGGTTCTATGTTTCATTTCTATTGTTTAAAAAAAAGTTAGCTATTATTCTTTAGTTTTCTTTCATTCATTCTTTTTTATTTTACTTTGTTATATATTATCTGTATTTGTTTACTGTGTTTGTGTTTTTTTTTGTTTCATTTTTTATTTTATTTTCTTCCTCCCTCTCCGTTTTGCTGAATTTAAGTTTATAATAATTTATATTAAAAAAGAAAAGTTTGTTTGATAAAAATAAATAAAGCAAATGAAAAACGTCCCTACTAGAGTAACAGGGAACAAAAAAAACCACAATTTAAAAAAAAGCGTGTACACAAGTACAGAAAAAAAAGACTGAAAAAAAAAGACTTAAAAAAAAGGACTAATTTATCAAGAATGAATCAATCGAGTGTCAACCAATTCTTCTCTAATAGCAACGTTCTCTTCTTTAATTCTCAACCACAAACAAATCAAATAAATAGGACCTAAACAAGCCATAATAATCCAAGCATGGCATAACAACCCCAACCCAGTTAACTCTGGCAAGATATTTAAATAATAATTAGGATGCTTAACATAATCAAATAAAGGGTGTCTTATTAGTGGATGATCTTTAGCGATCATCAATTTAACTGTCCAGTACTCACCCAATATGGAGACAACGTATTGTAACATAATTAAACCAAATAGATTCAATGCTAAACCAACATAAGTGTAAATATCAATAAAGTATGAATGTTTGAAGTATTCACTGTAATAGTAGAATGCTATTGATAGGATATAAAATAACAGGTGAATCGATATTAATCCCCTTGTTGGTGCTTTACCCTTTTCGTAACCTCCATCGGTTAATATTTTGGATTCATTTGTTTTGGATATTTTCAGGAAATATAGTCTGATTATTAAAAGGAATGGTATGTAGATTGATAGAAAGTTGAAACTCATGTTGTGAATTTATTAGTCTTTGCCGTTTTGTTTTAATAAATGTTGGGTCTGATAGTTAGCGGAATTGCACAAAAACAATAATAAGTAGATAAGAATCGTTGATTTGAACTAGTGATGTGTCAATTGATTTGATTCAAATTGTCTGGCTATTTACCAATCTATCAAGTTTTGGAAATTAAAATGAAACCTCCAAAAGAAAGATAAACTACTTATATACTTATATACTTATATACTTATATACTTATATACGATCTGCAAAAAAGGAAGAAGGTCCTCCCCAAAATTAGTAAGAACCATATCCATCAATGGAAACGGCTGAATAATTTTGAAATTAGAAACATGAAACAAATGATACTTTATTATATTGCATTGTATTATATCACAAGTGTGGGTTTGTTGTATACTTTTATTGGGATCGAGTTCTGTGCTGTATTGAGAAAAGGGTGTATCGTGTGTGTGTGTGTGTGTGTGGCGGATAAACTGAATAAGAAGTGAATGAGTGAATGAGTGGGTGGGGGTTATTTGATTATTAAACAACGGGGGGGGGGGGTCGGTTTACAATAGAAGCGGAATTCATATACAGAGTTTTAGTGGAAAGGATGGAATGATATGGTAAGGTGATGTGATATGACACGGCATCATCATATATTGGATAAGAGAGGATGTGTATAATTGTATAATTGTATATTTGTTATTGTTAAGAAGTAAACTTCTCGGTAACTTTCCGGAACTTTTTTTTGCCGTGTCTATTTTTAAAAAATAAATACTCTTAATCTGTTACCCAAAATAAATAAGCCAATAACCACTGAAATAAGATAGTGGTGTGTTGAATAAGCAAGTTTGCGCCAATTTGATGATTTGTTTCAGTCTTTTGTCCGTATAACCGATTTAAAGAAACACAGTTCTATTGGTATAAAGATCAAGATCTTATATCTTAATATATATATATAGTGTTTATAAATATACTCGATACCATGGATCTTAAAAGTTTAGTCAGTACGCATTGTAACTCAAAAGGGCATCTATTGTATTCGTATTGTTGTAAGCTTAACAGGAGGATTATACATACATACATACATACATACTGGGCGGGCGCACTGACACGACCACTTACTAATTACAAAATGCACGCAATACATCAAATATAGCAACTATTAAAACCAATCCCGCTCTATGCTTTACATATATATATTATATATATATACAACTAATGATATAATTAATATACGGTTCTTTCACTAAGTTGTATGTATCCTACTTGTTTGATGGCAAATTTTATGCGTACAACATCCAATCACCATTATGTAGATCGATCATATGAATAAATAGTGAGTGTGTTAAAGTATAGTTAACAAAAAATAACAAGAGTCGATCATCTTTTTTTGATACATTATATATATATATATATTTATAGTTTGACTAAATAACCTTATTCTTTAAAAAATAGTTTAGTTGCCAAAATTTATACTTTTCATTCAAAGAGATAGATTTATGTAATGCCGACAACTTTGTCTCTTTCAATAGGCTTTAACTATACACAGAACGATGGACTTCTTTGAGTAGCAAAAACATCATAATTTCACATTCAACAATAAAACGCTCTCCAATTGTATTGGAATAGTATGAACATTATGACCGAAATTATCGCTAATGGGGGGGGGGGGGGTTTTGATTAGTTATTTTCTTATAACATATAATAAGATCGATTCACTCACAAACACAACAAGGATAATTATCCCTATTTATTCATGACCCACATGATTATGTCATCTTTGTTTTTATTGATAAACCCGTCCCGCTTTTCTTTTTTTAGGTTTGTGATTTGATTTAATCATTGAAAAAAACACAAATGGATAAATAAACAGTTGTTGGGAGGGGTCTTCAAGAGGATCATAAGTTTTAAACATTCAATTAGCCTAACAATCCAACGCTAACAAGAATAATCACAAATGGCTAATAAAGTATTCAAGAGACTTACATTGTGTATAACTTTTCTCACAGCTCTTTTGAATTTGTATATTTATACGTATCCAAGTTTAAACTGTGAGAATTGTAATTGGAAATATAATTATAAAAATCATACAAAAAATCTACCACCAATTGGAAGACAAATTCTAAATATTCCATATTTAGGAGATTTATACGAAACTTATTTTTTAAAAGAAGATCCTGAACTATTATCACAACAAACAACAAATGATATTAGACTATTGGCCATTGGTGATCCACAAATTAACGGTAATTGGCCATCTACTCCATACATCAAAAGAATTGATAATTTTGGGAATGATTATTATTTAGGCCATATTTATCAAGTGATGAAATCTAGATTGGATCCAACAGTTGTTGTTGGAATGGGAGATTTATTTTCATCTCAATGGATTGCCGATTCAGAATTTTATAATAGAACAAGAAGGTACATGACAAGATTATTCCCAAGACCAATCGAACAAACTTTTGCAGAATTGGATTTCATCAATGAACATAAAAACGTTGACTGGCTTAGTTACCATGAATGGTTTAATGAGAAATTGAGTGAAGGTTATTTCACCAAACCAGACCATTATCACTACGAAGATGTTAAGGATTGGACTTGTGCAAATTTAACAAACGAGCCATTATTTATTAACATCACAGGAAACCACGATATTGGTTATGGTGATTCAACGTATCAACATATGGCTCGTTGGCGTAAATTGTTTGGTAAAGAAAATTATTGGATCGAATATGACAATGATACCGATCATCCATGGAGAATTGTGGTTTTAAATTCATTAGCGTTGGATGGTCCTTTACTTCAATCCGAATTCCAAACTTATACATGGCAATATCTTAAAGCTTTGGAGAATAGAGACTATTATGGTTCCACAATTTTACTTACACATATCCCAATGTATAAAAAAGAAGGTTTGTGCGTTGATGGACCAAAAGTTGAATATTATAACGCTGAAAATTGTCACGCTGGTGGTGAATATAGAATTGGTTTACTTAAATCTGAAAATCATTTACAATTTGATACTTCACAAGCTGTCATGAATGCTGTTTTTAAGAACAGTAAATCTGGTATTATCTTAACCGGTCATGATCATGAAGGTTGTGAAAATTTCTATAATTTCCACCAACAAAATCAAGAAGAAGAAGAAGTTACTGAGGATGGAAAACCAAAGGGATTATGGGTCGCTTCTAAATCCATTCAAACTGATAAATACATCAAGGAAGTTACAGTGAGATCAATTATGGGTGATTTTGACGGTTCACTTGGTTTAATGACTGGTCATTTCAACAAGGAATCTGGTATTTGGGAATTCGATTATTCTTTATGTCCATTTATCGTGCAGCATGTTTGGTGGGCTACTAAGATAGGTACCATTTTAACAACCATTTTATTACCAATTATCATTTTGTTCTGATAAAACGGTATTATCAATCTGTTTATATATAGCTATTTATATCTATCTTTTAAAAATATGCATCTTAAAGAGTTAACTATGTTTACTGTAAAGAGAGACTATAGTTTACGTGTCACACCCAAAACCTCGAAGGGAGAGAAGCAAAAGTTTTTTTTTTTTTTTTTTTCTTCTTGACACATATAAAAGGAATCTTGGAAAAATCTCAACTGTTTCTTTGTAAACAACACTTTTTAAAATTCTCTTTCCCCTTTTATTAACATCGAAAGTTACCGTTCCGAACCTTGATACATGGCAATTAATTAGTTTCTTTTGAAAAGGGTGTTTGATCAGCCCGATTTTTATTTTCTTTTTCATCAAAGAAAATGGGTACTATGTCGCCTATTAATTTAGGGGCTTGAATCTTCAAGAATTGGATCCTGGACTTATTGCCTAATGTTTATTAATTGTCTCAATCTTCGGACAGATGAAATACGTGGTCATTTTACAATTTATATTACTGTGTATGCACTTGTTGTGTATGCTTTTTTTTTGTGAAACCAGGACATTTTTTTTTAAATTTGTATTGAGAAATAAGTACGGAAAAAATTACGATTGTAGAGAATCAGTTTATCATTAAGCTTGTAATGCTATATTATAAAAAACGGATCCACCATCTTCTGCTTTAAATTCAATACTGCTGAATGACAATAGGTAGAGTAATAAAAAATTAGAAAAAAAATTAAAAGTAAATGTATTAAATAATAAAGAATAAAGACTAGATATGATAAAAAAAAACTGATGATTCACACAAATTAATGAGTAAAAGTCATTTAGAATTCAGAAATGGCAACAGCAACGGATTGCACATCGTCATGTGAAATGGAAACCTTAACGTTCTTAACACCAGATTTAGAAGCAGCTTGCTTTGCAGAACCTGATAAAGCAACAGTTGGAGCACCCTTGGCATCTCTCAAGATTTCAATGTCCTTTAATGAAGCACCAGCACCCTTGGATTCAACTTCTAATGATTTGAAAACAGCTTCCTTGGCAGACCACGTACCAGCGTATGATGATCTTGGACATGGAGCTTTGTTACAGTATTCAATTTCAGAAGCAGTGAAGTTTCTAGAGATAAAAGTTTCGTTTTCAACGTTAACTGAACCAATCAATTCAACATCGACACCAACACCTTTGGAAGAAGTTAAGCCTGAAGTTAATTTAGTTAAAACACTGGCAGTATCAGCAGATGACTTGGAAACATATTTGGAATCAGCTTGAATGCCCTTAGCACTGTAAGTATACTTACTGTCCTTACCTTGTTCAACTCTGACTAATGGATCTAAGTAAACCTTTTGTTCTAATTCATCAGCATATGGAGCATGGTCCTTAGCAACAAACATAGAGTTGGTGATGATAGCATTGTGCATGTATCTGTATGACTTCTTGTATCTTGATTCAACCTTGTTCTTGTACTCAGCGTATTCATTTCTAGTTAAAGCAGCAAACAAGTAATCAGAGTTAACAACAATAGCTTGACCACCCTTTTGACCGAAACCAAATGAAGTGACAGAAACAGCCTTAATACCATCGGTTTGAATAGATCTGGATGGGAATAAAACGTATTCGAAATCTTCCAAGATCTTATCAACGTTATCAGCGTTTCTGTTACCTGGAACTAAACCAGATTGTAAAATTTGGATGGCACCGTTCAACATCCAAGCACCAGCAGCACCCTTAGGGTGACCAGTTAAGAATTTTTGGAAAACACCATAGACTGGGTTACCAGCAGTTCTACCCAAGTGTTGCATCATCTTGTCGATAGTGGCAGATTCGTTCTTATCGTTAGCCTTGGTGGAGGTACCGTGGAAAGAACAAACGTCCAAGTCATCAACAGTCAGGTTGAAAGCAGCTAATGAACCTCTTAATGGAGCAATTCTTGGATCGTTCTTCCAGAATTCGTTACCGAATTGTTTTTGAGCATCCTTAATTTGCTTTTGAGCTTCTCTTTGTGCTTCTTCAGTTCTTTCGGCTAAGAATTTAGCTTCGTTGAAGGCAGTATCGGATTTAGCTAATTCAGAAGCTTCATTCTTAATGTAAGCTAATTCATCTTCTAACCATTGCTTAACTTGCACAGTTCTAGTCTTGATTTGTCTAGCTCTGTACTTGATGTCCAACTTAGGAGAATTGTATTGTAATGAACCGTGATGTTCTCTGGCAGTGGTCAAGATACCCTTACCTGGAGCTGGAACAGATCTACCAATCTTATCAGTAGCAGTAGAAGACATAGCTAAAACGGCATAGATTGGAACACCCATCTTCAAAGCCATATCGGCAGTCATGATAACTTGGATACCAGCACCTTGAGCTTCCATGAAACCATTTCTGGAAGTAGTAGCAGGTCTTGACATTTCTGATGGAGTTCTACCGTGAGCAAATTCATCAATAGCGTTGGAAGTGGCATTCATGTTAGCGAATTCGAAAGAACCTTCTTCTTGGAAATCATCGTAACCACCAACTAAAACAATCTTAGCCTTACCAGCTAAAATGGTTTCGATACCAACATCAACGGATTCTATAGCAGTAGCACAGGCACCGACTGGGGTTTTAATTGGACCAGATGATGATAACAACAACATGTTAACCCAAGCAGACATAGTGTTGATGAAAGATTCTTGTAAGATATCATTTTGAACTGGTTGATCTTTGTATCTGTCCTTGAACATACCCTTCAAAGCAGAAACACCACCCATACCAGAACCTGAACAGTTACCAACTTCAGAAACGTGAACGTACTTGTAGAATTCGTAAGGATCGGTAACACCGGCACTTAATAAGGCTTCAACGGTGGAAACTAAAACGTATAAAGTAATTGGATCAACTTGAGAGATAATGTCATCACCAATACCATAAGTCTTTGCATTCCAGCCTGTTGGAATTTGACCAGCAACTAATCTGTCAAATTTCAAAGCCTTTGGAATGTATAAAGTAGCACCCTTCAAGATTCTAACAGAGTATTCTTCAGCATCTTCAACAGCAAAAATTTCAACCTTGTCACCATGTTGTAACTTGTATTGGTCAGCAGTAACATTATCAGTGTCAAATGGATCTAAATCGTGTTGAATAACAACTTCTTGAATTAATTCCTTCTTGTTTGGATCGTAACCATGGAACAATTCAGGTTCAACCAATCTAATACCAGTGTGAGCCAAGATCTCTTCTTCGTACTTCTTCTTGATATCCTTGTCGTCAACAGGTTGACCAGATTTAGCATCAACCCAACCGGTGTATTGCTTACCCTTGATGGTACCGTTTTGGTACTTAATGAAACCCATAATCCAGGCCATTTCGATACAACCTTCTAATGAGAATTCACCATAAGCTTCCATTTCCCATCTGGTTCTGGAGTTACCCCATGGACCAACTTCAGCGAAACCGGTAACAACGATAACTCTTTCTAAGTCTAACATACCTTCTAATTCAGGAGCCTTGGACTTGATTTCATCGTAAGATTTTAATTCTGGGAATTCGAACTTCATGTTGGCCTTTGGATCAACTTGAACCTTGTTGAATGGAGCATCGGCAGTTTCGCCGTTAACAACCTTGTGTTCAATAGCAGTTTCAACACTGACAGCCTTTCTGATTTCAGAAGTTTCGTTGATATCAGTTCTTAACTTGTTAGTGAATTCTCTCAAGTTTTCAATGAATTGTAAACCACCGTTTAAGTCAGCCATAACTGGAGCTTCTTCACATAATTGAACAACTTCTGGAGTCATTAAACCTAATAAGTTGAAAGCCATTTCCTTTTGAGAGAAAGTTCTAACACCTAAATTTTCAATACCTTCAGCAATCATGTTGTTACCAGACATTAAACCAGTACCTCTGGTCCAACCGATAACCGCACCACAAACAGTTAAGAATGATGACCATGATTCAGAGTACCATCTGTTGAATAAGGTTTCTAAACCTAATTTAGATTCAGAGTATAAACCATCAGAACCGAAAGTACCGTGGTTTGGTGACAATGGTAAGATACATTGAGCTGGTCTGGTTTGAATGTTCTTAGCTCTCTTTTGCTTAGCAACTTCACCTAATAATCTTAGTAAGTTGGTTAACATGATTCTGTGAGCCAGTTCAGACTTGGAACCGATACTGTCAACTTCAATACCCATTTCAGGAATAGCAGCAAATGGAATAATGTAATCCAAATCCCATTCTAAACCACCCTTCTTGGCATCGTCGTAGATGTAGTTAATTAAAGCTTCAACATCTTGCTTGGAACCTTGGTTGAATGGAACAACAACTAAAGCAGAGCCAGATGCACCGTATCTTGAGTACATAGCTTGGTAGTATTCAGTAACCTTCTTGGAGAATCTTGAAGTGGTAACAATACACTTAGCACCACCAGACAGTAAGCCTTGTAAGACTTCAGCACCAATAGAACCCGCACCGGCACCAGTGATTAAAGCATACTTACCCTTGTAAGAGATACCGTTAACAGCACCCTTTTCTAAACCGTCTAAGAAAGTAGCAGATGATTGTCTATCGTAATTCCAAGCACCCATCTTATCCTTCTTCTTTAAGTGCAAGAATGGAATAGTTTCTGGTAATAAGGTTGAGGAGACTGGCTTCTTAATTTGGGAGTATTCCTTTAATGAAGCAATTTCATCAGTTTCAGCATCAGATTCAGAAGCGGATTCTTCCCCTAAGACAGCCTTAGCAGACTTTGAAACTTCAATTTCAGAAGCCTTGTCAACGAATGAGACTAATTGAGAGTATAATTTTTCTAATTCGATACTAGTTTCAGTTGAAGCTTGTTTGGAGATGGCCTTATAGATTCTTGATAGATCTTCTTGAATGGTTGGTTGAACATCCTTGGTGATATCACCACCTTGAGACATTTCGTGAACGTATTCTTCTAACTTTCTAACAGCTGGTCTGGTAACTTCTTCGTAGACAACGTTACCCTTAGCATCAACAGTAGTCTTTGGACCAGTTGGGTAAGAAATATCCTTGTAAACTGGATCGTGAGTTAAAACTTCAATACAGTTGTTGATTAATTGTTGACCTAAACTCTTGGCTAATTCGTAAGTTTCACCCTTACCAGATGGAGTGTGATCAATGTGGTATTGCATGAATTTAATTAAAGTTGGGTTGGCTCTGTTCATAATTTGAATACATTGAGTAACGGTTTCTCTATCAACTGAGGTTAACTTACCGAAAATGATATCAAAGTACATGGATAAAGCATCTTGTCTAGCCCAATTCCAGTATGAATCGTAAGTTCTAGCCTTTAATGGGGAGAAAACTGGCTTAATACCAGAAGCATAGAATTCACCATGTTCTTCAGCCCATAAATCTAATTCGGCTTGTAAAACCTTAGTAGCTTCCTTTTCTTTGATTAAAGATTTTTCACCCCTAGTTAAGTCTAACTTCAAGTATCTGGCTAAAGTCTCTAATTGTTGACGAGCAACAATCTTTTGTTCCTTGGTAACGGCATCTAAAGCAGCAGAGTCGATAACGGCACCACCAGCACCGCCAGCACCGCCAGCGGCAGCACTTCCGGATGATAATGAGATACCAGCAGAAGAAGCATACTTTTGAGCAGTTTGGTCTAAGAAAGCCTTAGCTTCAGCTTCAGAGGCTAAACGTTGAGCTGGTTCATTGGTCAAAGCGTGTAACAGAATCGAATCCTGTCTACCTGATTGTAAACCGTAAGTAGATTGTAAATACTTTCTGGCAACACCAACAGAGAAACCACCAGGCATCTTTGATGACATTAATCTAGCAACTAAAGAAGAAGTTTGCTTACCTAAGGAACCAGAGAAAGTATCTTGGAATTGATCAGCTAATTCCTGTAATGGGGTATCTTCTGGTTTTTCTGGAGTAGAACCGAATTCCTTACCTAAATCACCTAAAATTTCGTTTTGAACGGTAGACTTACCACCAACTAAATCTTTAATAGCTTTACCCATAGAAACTTCAGCTAATGGTTTCTTCAACTTGTGAGCAACTAAAGTGTGTAAGATCAAAGAGGCCTTAACAGGTTCATCGGTAACTTCAGCGACTGGACCAGTTGGAGCAGCAACAGGGGCAGCAGCAGCAACAGGGGCAGCAGCAGCAGCAGCGGCAACAGGAGCAGATTCAGTAGCAGCTGGAGCAGATTCTTCTTCAGCCATAGCAGCTAAGTCAGCAGCATCTGGAGTGTAGTAAATTTCCTTTTGGTCCTTTGAGTAACATAAGACTTGTCTTTGTAAAGATAAAGCAGCATCATAAGATTCATACTTAGCCTTAATGGTTCTTGAAGCCATACCTGCTAAGGTTGGGGAAGGACCGATTTCAACAACTCTTTCGGTGTTGTAATCCTTTAAGAAAACATCTTGGGTTTCAATCCTGTTTAAATAGTGAAAAGCAAAAACAAATTGTGACTTTGTTAGTATGTTTTAACATTTTTTAAAAACTGATGTTGATCTGTAAATCAAAGGAACCAATCAAGGTTGATACAAGATGAATTGAAGCTGGACTTACCATCTCACTGGAGATGCAAATTGATAAGCTAATAACTCTGTTAATAAAATGTGAGATAGCTCTTGTTGAATTTCTGGTCTCATTTTGTGATTAATTAATTAAATAAAGATAGTATTCAAACTAAAAAGCGATGGAGAATAAATGTCTTCAAGAAATTGATGTATACCTAGTGGGAAATATCTAACTGTTAAAGAGTAGAAACAAAGAACTGATTGTGCAAATCCACAACAAACTAACCTTTCCAGAACTCTGTAAAAGAGACCTGCTTTTTTTTTATCCCGAAAGAAAATAAATTGTTGGCAGTTTTGACGGGCAGTGCAAAGATATTTTCGTGTTAGTTGGGCGCCGTATCGACGCGGTTTATAATATTGTTGGGCCTGCGTCGATTTGTTAATTATCGTCGCTTTTTACAGAAAAGCATTCAAAACAGGTGATTACTATTATGTGACTTAATGTTTTGATTCTGGACTTATTCTCTCATCACCGGCTTTGAAAGCCTCTTTCTTAGACACTTATGAATAAACCCCATCAATATCTTTATAAATAGGGCTATCTAAATCCTACATTAAGATTTATAATTATATAAACATGTATTTATTTACATTTACTCGAAATAGTTTTATATTAGACAATTAATATCCAAAACGTTCGGCCTCTGATTAATAAATAACTCATCTCCCTTCATGTAGCGCAATAGAGGCTCAAAGTTTTTGCATTTAGTTTGTAAATACTGAATTAAACAACCCCTTTACAATATATGATGTAAGACACTTTTGAAAGAACAGATATCTCAACATTACAGCTGGGTTCAATCACATGCATGAATTCAACTGCACCACATTCACCCTCATCCAGTCAATCAAACATTGCCATCCGTTCTACATTTGACTGCAGGTAGTTGCATACTTTATCGTAAAATCCCAAAATCTCCAAAAACGAGGCGATGCATAGGTTTGTTCGCTCTGTAATTTACCAAGGAGTATACCGTCACCACTTTTTATTTTCCCAGACATAGCAACCAGAAAATCCGAACAACCTCAATTGCTATCTTTTCTCTCTTCTCGACCCCATTCTTGTGTTTACAAGTCATTATAAGACGTCAATTGCTATTAAAATAAGAGATTGATATATAGTTAGATATCAAATCATGTCATCTTTATCCAGATCAGGTACTTGGAAGCTCTCTTCCCCAAGAGCAACAAATGCTAGCACTTTTAGTGGGGAAGCCGGTAAAGCAACCGATGGAGCAACATACTCTACTGATTTAATTGATTCGAATCAACCTGATTCGACTAACATTCTAATCCAAAGATACGATAAATACATTTCTTTAATCAAGAATTTAGAAAGTTTTACAGAGAAGTATTTAAGTGTTGTTAGTGCAAGCGTCAAGAATCACGAAAAATTAAAGAGTAAGAATGCTACTGAGAGTTTACCACAATTTGAATCCGATCCAAGTGGTGATGTGCCAGTTAGTGGATCCAATGCAGCTGTTAAAAAAGCTGATTCCGTCGAAGGTGACTCCGTTATGGATATCAACAACTTTATGGAAGCTTTAAGATTGAAAATTGATCAATTGTACAACAATTCTCAAGAAGCTGAAAATGCAATCAAATTGCAAGTTTTACCAGAGTTCAAGAAGTTATCCGATGAAGTTGCAGCAAGACAAAAAGATTTTATCCATGTTAGTGGTAAAGAACTAAAAGAATTGAAAAGATTGCACAGTGTTAGTGGTAAAGAATTAAACAAATTAGATGACGCCATCCAAACTTTTGAACGTTCTACTGAACACGGCAAGATTGAACACTCACGTGATCCATATCTGGTTAAAAGAACATTGTTACACTATGCTGGTTCACAAATCCAAAAGGAAAACAGCCACATTGATTTCTTGGAGAGTAACGAATTAACTTTGAAAATCATGGAGACTCAAATCATAGATATTTTGAAAATGATTTTCAATACTTTATCAAACATTTTGAGTAACTATTACGGTACACAAGTTAACGTTTTCCAAGATTTAAATGCTAAATTAACTGCAATTCCGAATGATTTAGAATGGGAGAAATTCAAGTCGAAGAATGCAAACCATCTAGTTTTAACATCATCTACTGACCCATCGATTGAAGCTCAAGTTGAAGGTCTTTCTTTAACCGATGATGGTTTATCAAAACCAACTTTCGAACCAGCAAAAAATGCATTGAAAAGAGATATTTCTACAGTCACTTTCAGAAACCAAGACCATCAATCAACATCACCAATTCTTGAAGGTATCTTAACGAAGAAAGGTGGTACTATTCAAAAGAAGTATACATCAGCTTATTACGTTATTACCAGATCACGTTATTTATTGGAATTCCCATCAAGAGCCGTTGATTCTTATCAGCCAACTCTAATTTTGTATTTACCAGAATGTTTTTTGAAAGACTCAAAGAAGAATGGTAAATTCAAGTTTATTGTTCAAGGTAAAGATTCCAGTTCATTGCTAATCAAAACCAAGAAGAATTATACTTTTAAGACATCTTCAGATGATGAATTCTCAACCTGGTTCAATGTTATTAGTGAAGTTAGTGGATTAATGCATTCTAATGCTGAGATCAGAACTGCATCATTAATTAAGAGTGACGACGAGCTTACCGATGATGAAGCTCTAGGTTCAGCTGCTATTGCTAATTAATCAATTATTGTATGAGAGTGTGTATCTTTTGTTTACTTTCCTGTTTTTTTTATTAAATTCTGCTTTTATTTTGCCAACGTTGGAACTTTTTCAACTTTTATGAGTGGATTTTTTTTTATAACCTGCTCCCAATAATTTACATTATGTTATTATCGGTTACTTTATTTTTTTTCAAAATTGAGCTTTTCATTACTGTTATTTTGTTTACTAGTTGTTTTCTGGAATCAAAGTTCATTATATGTTTGTATATAATGTGAATTCAATGTTTCCTGGCCTTCCATACGCAATGACCATCTCTCTGTGTTTTTTACTTATAATATAATCAATTACTGTAGTAAATACAGAAACAATAGGAGCTTATACATTCTTACTAGAATACTTGCGTTAAATCATTTATTCTTGGTTTTGTGTGTTTGTATACACATGAGAGGAGCAAAAGAGATTCCAATAGATAATGAGATAAGCAAGATTTTTGTAAATTAGAAACATTGGCAAAGAAAAGGGAAATTTCAACTTCAAGGATAATTAAACGTTGAAAATTGTTTGAATATCTAGATACCATCAAACATCTATTAACGGTAGTAAATGGTATTTGTAGCAGTCGTCTTAGAATCATATAACTGAAAATTTTCATGTGAATTACAATAAACTAATTAATCTCAATAATAGCTAATGTATTATTCTTCAAAAACTTCAATCTTGATCACCAATCCATTGTTATTGTGCCCAATATAATCAAAAAAAAACACATCCTTCCTGTTGAACGGAGATGTATACGAATCAGCAAACCATAGCGAAGCTAGTAAAGCTGAAAACGTACTGTACACCATTAGTGAGTGTTAGCCGTGCGGCTTCCAAGAGGTGAGTATAAAGCCTGAAATGTTCAAGATACTCTGTGTTACATGAGCATGAGACAAAACCAAAGAATTCATCATTTTTTTATCTTTACTTTCCAACAGTTTTTGACTTGGTTGAATTTAAAACATGGATTCTGCATTTAT
Organism: Ogataea salicorniae; assembly: GCA_030557545.1. Lineage (NCBI taxonomy): Eukaryota > Fungi > Ascomycota > Pichiomycetes > Pichiales > Pichiaceae > Ogataea > Ogataea salicorniae. Next base: position 114,394 of record JAKTPI010000028.1, read on the forward strand.
TTTCCAACCGTTATCCAGCATTAAACGGTTTTATTTAAATGGAGAAGGTAGATAGATATTTCTTCCCCTTGCGTCAAATAACAAATAACAAGTACCTTGCGATCGGAAATAGTTGTGCAATATAGGTGTAGTCAAAGTTTCTTAAAAAGTCCAAACGTAGAATCGTAAAACCAAGGTGTTTTAGTTTTGGTATCTAAACAAGTTAGAGCAACTTTAAAACTATTTGGTAGAAGCTTGGTTTATTACATAGCATTAATGTAGGGTGATACTGAATGTCTGATAGTTGAATGATGAAGATACCTTTTGAGTTTGAAAGATTTGTTGTCCAATCAAACGATTTCAAACCGTAATCCTTCAATAGTAGACCATTTCATCAATTGTAGCTGATCAAAGATAGACTCTTGTTTTGCATAGTAAAGGATTCCAAACATTAGAGACGTGATGGGGGAGTTAAGATTGTGTGTGCGTATAGTGGGAGCATCACCCGATTAGGCAGAAGAATAACAATAGAGCGGGCTCATCACCCTGTAGCTTTTACCCCCAGTCTGTTATTGTATGCGCTCAACGCTTCCATTTGAAGAAGCCACTTTTCCTCTGTTTTGCTTGGTTTCTTTTGTCCGCCGTTCTGGTTTTTGTCTTTTCCTGGTGCTGTTTGTGGGGTTTCTCCTTAAAATATAAACCCAAAGAAATAGTGTGATATCCTTTATTTACTTTGTGAATCATTCAGTATCTCTGCAAGAACCTATTGGTTATCATGTTCATGGTTGCCATTTATGAATATTTCTTCAATTCCACTTTCCTAATATCTATACATCGCTACAGTTTCTTCATTTTCCTTACTTTTCTTTCTTTTTTATGTTAGTTGCTTCGACAAGATCTGGTACATTAAGTAACTAAATTTTAAGAATCAAAAAAGCATAAAATGTCTGCATCAAACCAAACTATCTCCGAAGTTGAATCTTTATCACAATGTGAAATCAGAATTGATTTGAACCTTACCATTGCTCCAGTTGACACTAGAATTTACTCAGGTTTTATTGAACATTTAGGTAGATGTATTTACGGCGGTATCGTTGATTATGATAACGAAGACAAGACCAACGTTAGTGAAAAAGGTTACAGAGTGGATATCGCTAATGCCATCAAGGACTTGGAAATGCCTGTTGTTAGATGGCCAGGTGGAAATTTCGTTTCTAACTACCACTGGATGGATGCCATTGGACCATTATCAGAGAGAAAAGTTAGACCTGAATTAGCTTGGTCTTCATACAAGAAGAAATTTGAAGAACCAAACACATTTGGTACTGATGAATTCTTACAATACTGTGAAGATAACAAATTTGAACCATATTTATGTTTTAACATGGGTACCGGTACTTTACAAGAAGCCCTTGCTTGGATTGAATACTGTAACAGTGACGGGAACACTTATTACGCCAATTTGAGAAGAAAAAACGGTAGAGATAAGCCATGAGGAGTTAAATACTGGGGTTTAGGTAACGAAATGTGGGGTGAATGGCAGATTTGTGCCAGAACAAAGGAAGACTATGCTAGCTTAGCATTTGAATGGTCAAAAGCTATCAAAATCTTGGACAGAAGCGTTCAATTGATCTCTTGTGGTTGTACTGGTTACAATGCTGAATGGGATTATCACGTTATCATGAAGCTCGCCAAGATTGTTGATTTCCACAGTATACACATCTACACATCTTCAAAAGACTACTACAAGAACGTTACCAGTACTGCTGCTGCTGAACAAGCCATTCAAATCACTTCCAAGTTGATTGATTTAGCTACTATCAATTACCCAGCCACTTCTACATCTGTTGATGGTACCGTTGTTGAAAAATCACTAATCAAGATTTGTTTTGATGAATGGAACGTTTGGGATCCAATTAGAGCCGATGGTTCAATTGGATGTGAAGAACAATACACTTTAGCAGATGCTCTTGCTGTCGATTCATGGTTGAACGTTTTCATTAGACAAAGTCAAGCTTTAGGTATGTGTAACATTGCTCAATTAGTTAACGTCATTGCCCCAATCATGGCTAACCAAAGGTCCATGTTCTTACAAACCACTTATCACCCATTAAGATTATTCTGCAAGTACATGAAGAACGGTGACTCTTTGAACTTGCACGTCAAGACCCCATTGTACAAGGACGCCACTGGTAATGATTGGGACAAAAATTTAGAATGGGCTCCTACCACCCACAAAAAAATCACAATTTTAGATACTTCTGCCATCATCAAGACCGATTCTGATGTTACTACTGTCTTCCTAGCTGTTGTTAACAGAAGTAAAGACGAAGATGCCACTACCTCTATTTTATTCAACGAAGAAGCCGGTACTATTAAGCAAATTTACGAATGGGAGGTTTGCCATGATGATCTCAATGTCACAAACACTTACGAAAACCCAGATGTTGTTGATACCACTGAAGGTCCAGTTGCTGTTGTTGGTGATTCTAACAAGGTTCAACTAAACTTCAAGAAGCATTCGTTCAAGTTAATCAAATTCGTTTTAGCTTCAGGTATTCTATAGATTTGTAATGTCTTTCTTTTTTTTTGTTGTCATTTGATTGTTTTATCTCTTACGTGTTATTTTTTCATATTCCTCTTCTCCCCTTTTTCCTCATAATTTATTCGCTAGTTAATAAAAAATGTGATTAGTTTTCATTTTTATTTTTCATTGTTCCCACTGTAGACTGCATAAAATCTTGAGATCCAACTGGATTGAGTTCTGAAAATTGGTGATAATTGATCCAATGTCCAAGATAAATAAAAATATTGAATAAACTCAAAAGAATAAAGGGAAGATGGATTGCTTATAAATATCCACCATATACATTATCATATAACAGTAAGGTAACCCTCTTTCATTATAATATCGGTTTGAGCACGACGAAACTTTTTTTTGTGGGAGAAACGACGAAAATTTTTTTTCAGTGTTTGAAATCAATTTAAAACTCTCTTCTTCTTTCCTGTTTTCTTCTTTTCTTCATTTAGTTCAATATTATTCCTTCTATAATATTAATGCAACAAAGAAATACCATTGCTAATTATTGAAAATCACAATCAATTTGGTTAATGCTTATTTATTTTGAAACAAGTACTGGAAAACTAACTTTGCCGCTTGGTGACATGGAAGGTTCCATAGGTTAGTCTTCTTGTCTTTGAAATCAAATTTTAAACGAAAACATAATCCATTTTCGAAATGATTACTATTTGAATCCATTGATAATTGGTTCATCAAGACTCCAACGCGTATGCCTTCGCGTTTAGCCTATTATTTATATATAACTCTGTGAAGTACTTCACGGTATCGATTAGGGTAGAATATATTTAAACTCTCTATGGTTTATGCAGAACACTTTCGCGTTGGAAGATTAATACCTTCTTAAGTTTCTTTCTTGTAGACAGGATCAAGATGAAAATTTGGCTGCTCCTCGGAGTTTTGCTGATTTCGGTAGTCTTTTTTCTCTTTTGATTGAAACTGGGTTGGTAAGGACGACTCCACCCTGTTTAGACGAACTTGATGTCTTTGTAGGACTTAATCACCCTCCTAAATTCCCCATTTATTTTTACATATATATTTTTTCTGTATATTTTTTTTGTATATTATACAGAATGTAAAAAAATATTATTGGTGTAGTGAATTTGCAGATCTGACACACCTGAGTTTCCAATTCCCGGAACCATCCTAACCAGATCTTGCTAAAAAGGAATGATGCATGCATTCTATTCTCACTCTTGACTCGAATTTAGAAGTTCAAATCTGTGTATACCCATAAGATCTTCAAATGTAAACATAGCATCCGATTAGAGGGCAACCGCCCTGGAAAGGGGGAGAGGGCAACGAATCACAAGGAAGGAGTAAAAGCCATATTCAGTTATCCGTTCAATCAGTAGACAGGCCCAGAACTGTGTCCTCAGTGCATGCGCCACTATTATGTTTATATGTGGCATAGCAGGAAAGACTTTTTGTTACTTTAGATTGACCGGCTCTTTAAAAACTATCCTCATAAATAGTTGAATATATGTTTTTGTATTAGTGGCAAAAGATTTGGGTCACTGGGACCACCAATTGTTGATTTGTCTTGAATAATGTTGCTATATTTAAACGAAAATCTGATTGGGGCTGGTTTGGATGTATTATTATAAGTACCAGGATGAAACACAAAGACGCGCTCCACCCCGTTTTTTTTTATTTTTGCGCCCTACAAGATTCTCCTTGAAAAATTAGAACTAATAGAACACCTGCCACCACACGACGCGAGTCCAGTACTGCTGGAATCGTACCCACCGTCGCAAAAGTCACCAATTACTTCCACATTGGGTAAGCATAGAGTGGCTGGTTAAAAAGGCCATTTTTTGATGATTTGTTTTAGGGGAAGGGTGCACAGAACATAATATACTGCTGGCTCAAGAAACAAGCAATTTATATAGAAAGCACATATTTGTCCTTTGTTACTAACTTGTCATAATATCTCCTGGTTCATTCAATTACTGATACTCCAAATCCAAATATCAACTTCAAATGAGTAACGTATGTTTGATTTTTTAACATCTTCCGGCAAACATTCCAACACCCATAACATACACAAGACCGAATGTTAAACAAAACCGAGTTATACGACCACGGCGGCGTGTTTTCATATTTATCGGTATCATTCAGCATGGGTGAGACCGAAGAGCAGGTGAATTGTGGTTGTTTTTGTTGTAGTCTTTGAAGCAATTTATTTTCATGCAATTTGTACTAACATTAAATCTGATTTTTACAATAATATAGTACGATAACCCATACGCTACTGGTGAAGGTAACCCTTACGAATCCCAATCTGGTAACGCTTACGAAATGAGTTCTGGTGCCAACACCAACCAATTCTTCTCCCAAATTCAAATCATTAAGGATGACTTGGTTGATTACAACGATTTAATTGAAAGACTTGAAAGGCTTCAACTTGATTCATTAAACGCCATTGGTTCTGAAGAAATTGGTTCTCTACAAAGACAAATCGATAACACAAACAATAATATCAGCGACTTACAAAAGAACACCATAAAACCAAAGTTACAACAATTATACAAGATTTGTGGTACTGATACCGACAAGCAAAAGCAAGCTGAAAACTTAACTTCACAATTCAGATCATCTATTACCAGATTAGCCAACATAGAAGACAGTTACCGTCAATCAAACAAACAAAAGGCTATTAACCAATTCAAGATTGTTAACCCAGAAGCTACTTATGATGAAGCTGCTGAATTTGTTAACACTTCAGGTGATCAACAAGTGTTTGACAATGCCATTAGAATGTCAAGCAGAAAGGGTGAAGCTATGACCGTTTTACAAGAAGTTCAAGCCAGACACATGGAAGTTGAAAGAACTGAAAGATTAGCTGCTGAATTGAACCAATTATTTAACGATTTACAAGAATTAGTCTTTGAACAAGATATCATGTTCGAAACTGTTAACAACAACGTTATTGAAGCTCAAGAACATGTTGAAAGAGGTGATGCCAACGTCATCAAAGCCAGAGACCATGCTAAGAAGGGTAGAAGACTTAGATGGATCATCTTCTGGGTTGTTGTTGTCATTATTTGTGCCATTGTTGGTGGTGTTGTCGGTGGTGTCGTTGGTTCTAGCAACTAGTTTTGAATCTATTTCAAAAATTTATAATTTTAAAAAGAAAAATGTATTTATATTTTTTATCTTGAGTGTTGAATTTGAATGGTTGACTGATATGATTAAAAAAGGTATTATTCATCTGCCTTGTTTGTTTTCCGTAATTAGACTTTGTTATTTTGTTTTATCTTGCTGATTTGATGTTTTTTTTTTTTAAGTCAAAGATGGACGTTTTTTATTAAAAGTAGACATGAAGTCGCTACTGTTTGTTTGTTTCTTTTGGCTTCTGAAAGGTTGATTAGAATTATATCCTTTATTTTATTTTGTTTTATTTTACTTTATACTTTATTTTACTGTTATCTATTTGTCCTCGCCTAATTGTGATTTTACTTGTTAACCAAGTTTAAAAATTTTAAGATACGTTTTTTCACCTCTGCAATCTTTGTAAATATAACGTGATGTTAAAAAATAGAAAGTAATGTTCAATTTAGGTTTTAACTATTGAGTAAGCTTTACGGCAAAGTTATACTAAGGGTTTTCTATGTTTTCAATTGGTGGGGTGGTACAACCATTTGTTATCTTAAGGTATGGACTAAAAGAACTCGGTACTGTATTAAACATTTTCTTTCCCGAGTATTCATAAGATGATTTTTCTGACTAAGTAATAATTAAGCTCTTCTCTCCTCCAAATTACAATGTTTTACTAAATTTTCTATTTGTTTATATTTTTTATTTCAATAATTGTTATCATTTTCAAGCTGGTTATCTAATACATCAACTTTCTATCCTATTTAAATTGCTGGAGTTTAAGTATAACCCCAAATCGGACCATTTCTTCAAGGCGGTGAAAGAATCATCAATCTGTAAGGAAAAAAAAAATTTTGATGTCTCTTTTTGAAAGTAGTACGATTCTATTTTTCACCCGCCTGATGAGATGAACTTTATGTTACATTTAATTTCTTTTACTTGAATCAAGACAACTAGTTTTTTCTCTGAAAAACTTAAGTTTTGTCATATTCCTGACTCTAAGACAAAATGCCACACGAATCAACTGTTCCTCTTAAGAGATCAATCTCTTTGTCAACCTCTGAAAACAAGGTGCAAAAGAAGAAAACATCATCGATTATCACTATCAAGCAAACACCAGAAGAAGAAAGAAAGGCTAGGCAGTATTTCCAGCAACATATATTTGATGAAAAAGAAATATTAAAGCAATCAATCTTAGATTCCCAACCTTACAGATGGGGTACCGTTATAGACTTAGTTGACGATGAATTACTGCGTAATGTTAGAAAAGAAATTATCTCCGAAATCAGCTTTACCAAGAAGGAAACCGATATTTACAAAGTTTATCAAAGTGGTGATTTGGCAAACATTTCAGGTATGTCTTCTGAAGATTTATCAAGATTACCAAGTTTGTGTAAACTAAGATCAGCTATCTATTCTCAAACTTTCAGAGACTATATTTCTTACGCTACTGGTTGTGGTAAATTAAGTGGTATCAAAACCGACATAAGTATCAATACTTATACCAAAGGTTGTCATTTATTAACTCATGATGATGTTATTGGTTCAAGAAGAGTCAGTTTCATTCTATATTTACCTGAACCAGGCAAAGTTTGGAAACCTCATTATGGTGGTTCGTTGCGTTTATTCGATTCTGTTGTTCCAAACGTTCCTAAATCCGATGTCCATTGTAAATTAACTCCTCAATTCAACCAAATTGCATTTTTCACCGTCCAACCAGGTTTATCGTTCCATGATGTTGAAGAAGTCAGAGTTGATAAACAAAGATTATCCATTCAAGGTTGGTTCCACATCCCGCAACACGGTGAAGATGGGTTTGTGCCTGGTGAACAAGAAAGAACTGAAGCTAAATCCACATTACAACAACTTGAATCCAAAGAATTGAAAGAATACGATTTTCCAAAAGTCCAATTCAATGATATTCCTGAACTTGAACAAAAAGAACTTTCAATGACTACTGCAAACAACGATATCGAACTGACTGCTAAAGATTTAAGTTACTTAAGCGAATTTATGAATCCATCATTGGTGGCTCCATCTTCAGTTCGTAGATTGAACAAGATCTTCACTGAAGAGTCTGTTGTTGATATTCCTAATTTCCTTAATGATGAATACAGCTCAGTACTTAGAAAGCAAATGAAAATCTTAGAACTGAATGAATATCCACCAATGCCTCAACGTCAAGCTGAGGTGGCATTCCCTTGGAAACTTGCAGTTCCTCCGCATAAGCAAAGATACTTGTACATTGATGGGCTTCAAGAACAATCAATTTCCACAGCTGAAGAAATCTACACTACAAATCAGTTGAAAGCTCATGAATTGCCTAATCTTCAACTGACCTCCCAAATAACAAATCTGCTTTCAAAGCTATCATTAATTCCAGAAACTGAATTACAAGATAATCCATCCTTGGTGACTATTCATGATATAACTGTTAAATTAACAAACTTGGCTTCTTTCTTGAAAAGTTTACCTTTCAAGAAATGGTTGTTCAATGTTACAGGTCTTACTGTTTTGAAAGATCAATTGTTGATTAGACGCTTTAGACCAGGTCAAGATTTCATATTAGCTACAAGATTGGAAGAAAATGTGGGAGAAAGATTATTGGAGGGTGTCTTGGAAGCTACTTTGAACTTAACTCCCTCTACGGGTTGGGAAAGTGGTGAGCTCGGTGGTTATGAATTATGTATGACTAATGATGATGATGATGAGGAAGAAGAAAAGAAAGATGATAATGACAGTCCAATTGTTGAAATGAACGCATTCAATGAAGATGAAGCTGCCATTTATAAGTCATCGGATAAAAACGATTCTGTTGTGTATGAGTCACAAGCATGCTGGAACAAATTAAGTTTGATGTTTAGAGATGAAAGTGTTATAAAGTTTGTCAAGTATGTTAGCTTTGAAGCCAGTGGTTCTAGATGGGATATCAACTGTTCTTGGAAATGTAAAGATGAAGGCGAAGAAGGGGGTGAGAAAAATGATGAATAAGTGATTATTACATAGCCAAAGCTAAATATAAATGATCGAAATGACTGAATCACTCTGTACAACCTTGTATAAGGATTAAGTAGACAAACAGAATTACCCGATTCGAATTGCCGCGCAGGACACGACTTTTTTAAAAATTTTGCAGGCATTTTCTTTTTTTTTTTTTTTCTACTTGCATTGGTGACAAAAGTGTAGTTGAATGATGATAATAGTACCGGTTGAGATTGGGCTTGTGCTCTGTCTTGTTTACTAGAAAGAAAGAATTAGTCATATTGTAGCTAAAACTTTATGTTTAAATACCTATCAATAAATTCCCCATTGATAACCTTTAAACAAACATTCATAAATCCATCATTAGTCTCTAGATCACGACAATCTGTCACATTAGCATTAACTTCATCATTGGCACCAGCGTCAAGAAGTTTTACAAATACTACAACCGCTAATAGACTTATAAAAGGTTACCCTGAAAAATATATCCCAAGACCAAGAATACCAATCATGTCAGGATCCGTTGAAACGTTAACCTCAACCTTATCAAAGTTGAACTTGCAAATTCCACCGGCCATTGAAGGTTCATTCCCTGAATCTAACACTGTTGATTTATGCAGAAACTTCATTGCTGATCAATTGGCAACTTTAGCAAACGTTGACAAAAAGTTAGCTTACACTTGTTTAGAATGGTCCTCTGTTTTAGAAAACGGTGATTTAATCGTTCCATTACCAAGATTAAGATTAAAGGGTAACTTGGAACAAATGGCAATTGACATTGCCGAAAACTTCGAATTAGGTAGTTACTTAGACAATGTTGTTCCAAAGGGTAAGTTCCTACAATTCTACTTCAACTTGGAATTTTTATTAAAATTTGTTACCAAGGATGTTTTAACCAGAACCTCGGATTACGGTGCATCTCCATTAGGTAAGGACAAGAAAATTATTGTTGAATTTTCATCTCCAAACATTGCCAAACCATTCCATGCAGGTCATTTAAGATCCACTATTATTGGTGGTTTCTTGTCCAACTTGTACGAAAAATTAGGTTGGGACGTTGTTAGAATGAACTACTTGGGTGATTGGGGTAAACAATTCGGTTTATTAGCCGTTGGTTTTGATAGATATGGTTCTGAAGCTCAACTAGAAGAAGATCCAATTCATCATTTGTTTGAAGTCTACGTCAAAGTTAATGAAGATATCAGAAAGGAACAAGAAGCTGCTGAAGCATCCGGTGTTGCTCTGGAAGAAACCACTTCCACTGATGGTCAAGCTAGAGCTTTCTTCAAGGGTATGGAACAAGGTGATGAAAAATCCATTGCTTTATGGAAGAAGTTCAGAGATTTATCCATTGCTAAGTATATCGATACATATGCTAGATTGAACATTACTTACGATGTTTACTCTGGTGAATCTCAAGTCAGTCAAAGCGTTATGGATGAGGTCACTAAGGTGTTGAAAGAAAAAGAACTTGCCACTGAAGACAAAGGTGCTTTATTAGTCGACTTGAAGAACTTTGGTGAAAAGAAATTAGGTAAAGTTTTAGTTCAGAAGACCGATGGTACTTCATTGTACTTAACCAGAGATTTAGGTGCTGCTACTGAACGTAAGGAAGTTTACAAATTCGATAAGATGATTTACGTCATTGCCTCTCAACAAGATTTACACACCAAGCAATTCTTCAAGATTTTAGAGTTGATGGGTAACAAATGGGCCAAGGACGAATTATTACACGTTAACTTTGGTATGGTTCTAGGTATGTCTACCAGAAAGGGTACTGTTGTTTTCTTAGATGATATCTTAGAAGCCACGAAGAACCAAATGTTGGAAATTATGAAGCAAAATGAAGACAAGTTTGCCCAAGTTGAAGACCCAGAAAGGGTTGCTGACTTAGTTGGTATCTCCGCCATTATGATCCAAGATATGCAGTCTAAGAGAATCAACAATTATGAATTCAGTTGGCAAAGAATGTTCTCTGCTGAAGGTGATACCGGTCCATACTTACAATACGCTCACTCCAGATTAAGATCCATTGAAAGAAACTGTGGTGTTGAACCAGAAGAATTATTAGGTGCTGACATGTCATTAGATAACTTAGTTGGTTCTGAAGAAGCTTTGAAGTCACAAGACTTATCAGAAGAAGAATTAACCAAGAAATTGGCACAATTGAGTAACCAAACTGAAAAGGTTCAAGCTTTGATCAGAGTCCTAGCATCATACCCAGATGTTTTGAGATACGCTTCTAGAAACCACGAACCATCCACTATTGTCACATACTTGTTCAAGTTGACACACCAATTCTCTTCTACTTACAAGGTTTTAAGAGTTATGGGAGAAGAAAAGGACGTTCTGTTAGCCAGATTAGCCTTGTTCTCAGCTGTTAGACAAGTGTTGAATAACGGTTTGAAATTGTTAGGTATCACTCCAGTTGATAGAATGTAAGATTTTTTGGGTTTTATCTTTGTCTCTTTGGCTTTTCCTTTAAATGCATGTTTAATAGTTTGTTTATAAACCATCGTATTCTTCATCGTATCTATCTCCTCAACGTACCCCTCCCCCACACTCGTCAGTCACTAGCACAGCCCTGGATTCAGATCCGTGCTGGTTAGTCTATTTGGCATGAGAACGGGAACAGAGAGGGGCCCCTTGTGACCATTCATATATCTCCATATCATCGACAGGTGTGTTTGTATATTTGCTATTACTAGCTTCATAATCCTTGTTTTCCTTATATGTTTTCTCATTCTCCTTTCGAAATCCTGACAAATCACATCATTACTAACAGCCTCGCCAATTAGTCAAACCTTATTAAGAAAAAAAAAATCCCCGGAGCTCTCGCTATTTTTCCAAAAAAGTTTTCTAAATTTCCTGTTCACACCAATCAACTAAATCTAGTTGAATTTATAAATCTCCAATTTTTTCATCTTGATCACAATTTCAGATTGTTGAGCTGATCTCTTCAATAGGCACTTTCATAAAACAAAAAGCACGAAAATATATAAAAACATGTCCGAAACCAAGTTCTGTCCAATACCCGAAGCATTAGAAGCTTTTAGTAAGTATATCTACATTTTTAACATTTAGCCGACATCTGACTAAAATATCAGAAATTTACTAACATAGTTATTGATCTTTTGATTTGATTTTATGTTTTAGAAAACGGTGAATTTCTAGTTGTCATGGATGACGAAGATAGAGAAAATGAAGGTGATTTAATCATTGCTGCTCAACACATGACCCAAGAAAAGATGGCTTTCTTGGTGAAACATTCTTCAGGTTACGTTTGTGTTCCACTTTCCCCTGAAAGAGCAGACAAACTTGACTTACCAATGATGTTACAAACACAAACCGATAGACACGGTACCGCATATACCATAACGGTTGATTACAGAGAAGGTACCACTACTGGTATCTCAGCATATGACAGAGCTTTAACTACTGTCGAGTTGGCTAACCCAGCCAGTAAACCTGATGATTTCATGAGACCAGGTCATATTTGTCCATTACGAGCCAAAGCTGGTTTATTAAGAACTAGAGTTGGTCACACTGAAGCTGGTGTTCAATTATGTGAGTTGACTGGTCTGGAGCCTGCTGCTGCTATTTGTGAGTTGGTCAATGATGACGATGGATTAATGATGAGACTGCCACAATGTTCGGCTTTCAGTGAAAAGTTTGGATTGAAGTTGATTTGTATTAAGCATCTGATTGAGTACATGGATGAAACCAGTTTGTAAATGTTGTAAGTGGTGTTTGGTCTTGACATATTTTCTTATTTTTTCAACGGAACCTAATCTATCATTTTTTGGTGCTGTTGATATCTTTTTCTTGGATTGGGTAAAGTTGGTTTGATATCTTGATTGATACTACTGGTTTCAACACTTTACAGAAGAATCCGTCATTTTCCTCTCTTATTTATCTATTTATATATCTATTTATATAATCTATATCGATTTTACAATTTTGAAAGTGCAAATACTATGTAATTCAACTATTCAATTAAGCTGTTTCCTATCTGTCAAGTCTTTACGTTGTAATGTGAAGTTGATTTTCAGGATCATTATAACTCAATTCATCATATCATCATCATTTATCAGTTGTCCTCAAAAATCAGCACAGCCACTTTTTTCTTCAGCCGCTTTATCTAAAGTGGCAAATTACCCTGGTAGAGATGTAAATATTAACTGGCTAAATGCAGTTATTTTAGATATTGATTATCTTTTCAAATCCTTAATAGCAAAACACGTTGTTGATAAGCTAGTAGTATTATCATTATTAACATAAACAATTATATCTTTGGAAAAAATGAACAGATTATTTGGTTCCAAGAGCACGCAGCCGAAAGCATCTTTAAACGATGCAATGAATCACATTGACGAAAGAGTTTCAAGTTTAGATGTTAAAATTTCAAAAGTCAACTCAGAACTTTCCACATACCAGCAAAAGCTAGCTAGAATGAGAGATGGACCGGGTAAGAACTCTTTGAAACAAAGAGCACTTAAATTACTTAAACAAAGAAAACAATTGGAACAGCAAAAGGATCAACTAACCTCACAATCATGGAATATCTCACAAGCTCAGATGACAACTGAAAACTTGAAGAATACTATGATCACTGTCGATGCTCTGAAGACAAGTACTAAAGAATTGAAGAAGACTTATGGAAAGATTGATATTGATAAGTTAGAAGCACTACAAGATGAAATGCTGGATATGATTGAACAATCTAATGAATTGCAAGATTCATTGAGTAGATCCTATGACGTTCCTGAAGATATCTCAGAAAGTGAATTAGATGCCGAATTGGAGGCACTGGGTGATGAACTAGAATTGAACGATGAATTGGCTGGTGACTCATTACCTTCTTATATGTTGGATAGTTCTGTTGGTGAAACTGATAACCTGCCAAATTTCGTTGATGAAGATCAAAAAGAAGAACAGAAAGAAATGGTTGCTCAACAATAGTTATAATGAGACTCTTCTACGGTTACTATCCAATTTCACTATTTTTTATATTATTCTTCTGTGGAATCTTTACGAATTGTTGTATATGTACATGTTATGCTCCATCTAAATAAATTCTTTAATCAATTAGTTATATTCTTTTTGCTCATTTTATTTTTAGTGGTTCATTCTCGTTTAACGTCACGAGTCTGATTATTCTTGCTTTCTTCTAATAGCCATGAAGTAATTTCCAACACTGGATTCACTAGTAAATTTCCAGCCGTATAGAGGTAAGTAGATGCATCCCTTAGTATCAATCACTTCAAAATCACTTTTAAGTTCGTCAACAAATTCTTTAATTTCATAATCGTTAATATATTTGGATAAAGTATGGGTACCAATTGGAACAATTTTCAACACGTATTCACCCATAAATATAGTGGTTAACCAAGAAATTAAATCTCTGTTAATAGTAGATAAGAACAAGTATCCACCTGGTTTCACAAGTTGCAAAGCAGTTTTGAGCACAACTGAAGGATGATCAACATGTTCTAACATTTCCATCATGGTAACAACATCAAATTTATTATCCTTATCTAATTCCTCAACAGCTCTCAACTCATAAGTCAACTTTTCAGCTAAAATTGGATCCAGTTGTTTATGTTCATTGGCAACTTTCAACACTTCTGGAGATAAGTCAATGGCCTTGACTTCATCGACAATAGGTAGTCTGGCTAATGATTCACTGAGAATACCACCACCACAACCAACATCAAGGCACTTCAAGTGCAAATCAGAAAACAGCTCGTTGATTCTATTCGTTTGCTCGGATTTGATATTTGTTGCTATTTCCGAAGGAAGAATGTTGTCGTAGTTCCAACCAGGGATGAACACTTGCTCGTCTTGGTTTTCAATATCCTTGTTTAACTTCAAATTGTTCTTGATTGTGCCATTGATAAAATCCATTCTTAGTAAGTTCATCTTATGTAGGATTCTTTGTGATCCATGTGTATCCCACCATTCTGCAGCCAAGTTGTTGAAATGTTCTTTTTCGGAGTCAGATATCGCCGTCAAGTTTGCCCCAGAAGTAGAGCTGTTAAATCTTTTCAAAGAAGTGTGGAATCCTCTCTTTGAGAGTCTCAAAAACTGGTTCCTTAGCATTGTATCTTCTTCAAATTGACTATAGGTAATTGTAATCCAATGAATCTGTGAAAAAATTACAATTGTTTATACGAATATGTTGATATATGATGATATAGTATGAAGTTTTTAAAAAGTGGGTGAATACAAATTTATTCCAGCGAATGCACGCAAAGAGAGTCCTTTAAATTTCCAGAGGCGCTTCAGTAGTAATACTGAAACTTTAGCGTGTTGTTGATCTGATATTTAACATTTTTTCCAACTCTGTATATAAATCAAATATATAACAACAAGGTCTTTAACACTATAGGAAACTACTAAGCTATAGCAGAATGTCATCTTCAGAGTCTGAAGAGGAGCAATTTGAAAGTATTATTGCCACTAGACAAAGAAGATCAAATGCTGGTTCAAGATTAAAGCAGTTATTGCAATTAGAAGCAGATGAGCAAGAGTCTACCAATAATAGATTCCAAACAGAAGATGATGAGAATGTTAATTTATTGTTTCAAGAAGATGGAGAAGACGAGGAATTCGTGGAAAATGAGTCCGAAGATGAAGATGAGGCAGAAGATGAAGAGGAAGATGAAAACAACGAAGACAGCAATACAAAAAAGCGTAAACGTGAATCAAATGCTGAATCAGATGATGCAAAAGAACATGATGAAAATAATAATGAACAAGATGATGACAGCGATGTTGAGATGGCAAACGTTGATTCTGATGAAATGTTGTCAAACTCTGATTTGAGTGATTCTGATTCTGATGAAAGTGAAGGTGAAAGAGAACTTCAAAAGGAACAAAGATTGAAGAAGCGTAAAGAGGCCAAATTCAAAGGTCCCCCTGTTATAATAAAGCCAAGTAAATCTAAAGATGCACCTATAACTGATAAAAAGCCTGTACAACAGAAGAAACAAAAACTTTACTCAGATTTACTTACAACTGAAAGAAGATCATCGACTAGAAAGACAACAATCCAAAACACTATAGAAACGCATCAAAAATTGACTGAACAAAAGGAAAGACAGTTGAAGGTTCAACCTAAACAAAAAGTAGAATATGTTGAAAAAACCTTAGAAGAAAGATTGGAAGAGGCAAAGACAACCGAACAGCAAAATACGTTATCATTACAGTTATTCTTTGAACAAGAAATTGAGAAGAAAAAGAAACAGAGAGATATGTTCAATAATAAGAAATTCAAAATGATTGAATTTTTAACTTTTAGAAGTTCAGGTATTTACGTTACACCTTTAGATGAAGTTGAAGAA
Source organism: Ogataea salicorniae (assembly GCA_030557545.1). Lineage (NCBI taxonomy): Eukaryota > Fungi > Ascomycota > Pichiomycetes > Pichiales > Pichiaceae > Ogataea > Ogataea salicorniae. The sequence continues at coordinate 130,378 of JAKTPI010000028.1, forward strand.
ATTGCTAGATTGAAAAGGTTAGAAGAAGAAGAGTTAGCTAAAAAGGCTAGGAAGAGGAGATATGGTAGGAGGAAGAAGGATGTGACACTTCAAGCACCACAATCAAATCCAACTGAAAATCCAGAAACAAGCGTAAAAACCGAAGGAGAATCGAATCAATCTGAGACTACCAATGGGACAAAATCAGAAACAGTTCCAGAATCAGAAGAGAATACACAACAATCTACACCTAAACCAGAAGCTGATACTACGAATTCCAATAGTATTCCTGATGTTACTAATGAACAACAAAGTGGTGACTTAGAAACTCATGTTAAAGTTGAGCAAAATGAAGAATTTAAAGCTACCGTTAAAGACAGTTTCGGTGCCGATGCTCCAACAGATGCTGTTAGCGAAGAGGCTAAATTGGATAACGATGGAAATAATGAAATGGCTACTATTACTACAGAAACTACAGAAACTGTAAGTGGGTCTTCTAATCCTGCCAAAAATAATGATCTGGAAGCAGTTACTAATGTAGAGGAAACTAAAGAAGAAGAGACTGAAAAAGAATTTGGTGAAGAAGTTGGAACAGAAACTAAAGAAGAAGCTACGGAAGAAGCTACAGAAGAGGCCAAAGAAGAAGTAAATGAAGACACTCTTGAAGACAAGCAGTCTGGTCTATCTCAAGAAAAAACAGAATCCGTTCCAGAGAATATAAACATTTTAGAAACTGTTGAAAACGTGAAACCGGAAGGTTCCAATGAACCAGATACATTTATTATCAAAGAAGAGAAAAGTGTTACATTTGCTGTTCAGAAGGATGTGGGAATATCCACCGAAACCGATACAATCAAAGAAGGTAACACATCAATCAATGACTCCATTTCTGAATTAAAAGTTGTTGATTTTGAAACTAAATCAGATGAAACACTTAATAGAAATGCAGGAGATGAAGAAGATCAAAAAGGGAAAGAAGATGAAGAAACTCAAGAGATCAATCTAATACATGAAGGTCCACCTCAATTTGTTGCTACGAATTACGTTTCTTTTGAGCAATTTCAAAGAGATCTTTCACCAACTGAAGTTAAGAGTATATTATTTGGAGAACAATCAACATTACCAGGCCCACGTCGTGATCCACACGTTGAAAACATCTGTATTATAAAAAGAGACTTTCAAAAAGATATCAATTTGAAAAAACTAATGAAACAACGTCAAAAAAACTTTCAAACTCTTTTGAAATTACCTAAATTTGGTGAAAAGTATCAACAAATTGAAAACCTGACAGTTGAAAAACCAAAAGAAGAAGTTAAAATTTCTATTAGTACCCCTGCTCCTGTTGGTATACATTTACCAAATGGTACTAAGAAGAAGTGTTTGATAAACGGTGATTTTTCCGTTTATTACGATCCTTCCAATGGTATTCCATATGGCTCTGTTGAAGGTTTCAAAGTTCTCAAGAAACTTGCTGAAGGTGGTTATTACTGGAATCAAATAGATAATGGTGGTGTGAACTCCGTCTTCAAAGGTGGTGTTGGTTGTTATTTTGGTGAAGTTGATGGGAGACATGCAAAAGGTGTTCCTGAAGGGTTTTGATTTGTATTCTTGTTAATATAACAAAAACTTTTATTTATTAGCTTATATAATATGAACTGTATTTTTATTTTTTGCTGTACATGATTTGGGGATCAAATTGTTTTACATAGATCCCTTGTTATTTTACGTAATAGTAATTATTTTACAAAATTCACTCCAATTAAAACCATGAATTTACAACTATTTCATATCTATGCAATAATATGTATAAGTTGAGACATATAAAAGTTGATTTTAAAGCATGATCTACCTAATCCCGTGCGTACACTCTCCCTCACTCACTCACTCACCAATGTTAAATTAAACTGAATCCATTATTATGTTAATCAATCAGTGTTATGTTGCATTTTTGGCTTATGAGATTCCAGTAAATCAGGTTGCAGTTGTTTTAAAACTTTTAAAACTTCTGGTATTAATTCGTCTCTAACTAACTTTCTGTATTCTAATTTACCATTTTTAAGATCAAATTGATATTCATCGTCTTCTTGATCATGTTCAAATTCTAAAAGTTTGACATCATACACAACTTCTTCAGGGGTTTCGTCCTTGTTGTTAATTAATTTGATACTGAATTCGACGTTCAATTCAAATATACATCTAATCTTACCCTTTCTTTGAGTGACATCACAGTCACCGGTAACTGGCTTTAAATTGATGACACTAAGTTCGAAATCATCTTTGGTGACAGATAACTTTGGTAATCTTTCTTGTAAATAGACGTTTGCCCATGGCAAACAGTTCTTATCAATCCAGTGCCTAGATTATTATAATATAGGTGTTAGAATTTGCAAAACAATCAGTAGTACTCTCGAACCTCATCAAGTTGAACAAGTAAAGAAGTACCCGTGAAAGAAAACAATTCTTAAGAATCATAAGAATCAGAATTTCAAACTTACCAGTTGTTTGGGTTGTGAACAGTACTCATTTTAAATAAATGTGTCTATCTTTTTATTAAGCTGATATTGGTGTAATATAGTTGAAGCAAGTATAACAAGAAGCCCTAGAATAGAACCCAGGTTTAATCACAAACTTTTTTGCAACTATTCAAGTATATAATAAGTAGGTCAAACGAAAGTGAGCCTCCGCGATAGTGAAAAAAAAGATTTCATTATACAAACGATCTAGAAAGATCTTTTAATGACACGTAATCACTGTATGACAGGACATCTTGCAAAGGATGGTCTTGTTTGACACTATAAGACAAATGAAGAAACAGAGATAGCATCGATGCAAAGTCATAAAAATCATCTAGGTAACGGAGATTGATGATGTTGAAACAACAAACACTTGTACTGTTGACCCAAAGGAGTACCACTGGTTTGACTCCTCCCACTATTTGAATGACGAATTTTAAATCAGATTCCTTCCTTGATGAATTCTTTCCCCCATTTTCTTGTTGCAAAATCTGTTTGTAGCATTCAATAAATTTTGCATCCGTTACTAGAGATGTATCAACTAAAGTTTTAACATTGCCTGATATATCCATTGAATTAATATAATTGGTGATAATTTGTTCCAAGTATCTAGCACCGTATATTCCACTACTTTTGTTTATTATTGATGGAGCATTTAGCAGACTAATCCAACAAGATATTCCTTCCATAGAATGTTCTTTAACACTTCTTATTAAATTAACTTTTAAAAATGATGGATTTTCTGTAGGGAATAACAGTTCCGTTATTTTATCTAATTGTTTCAAAGTATTTTTTCCAACGATAGGATCTTTATCAAACATCCTGAAAGTTAGCAAAGACTTCCAATGGTTTGGTAATATGTATACAAGCCTTCTAGGTCTATCATATGGAGATAATAGTATTCTGATTATTTTTAATGTAATATTCTCTTCAAAAAAAACTGATCTTTGTATTCTTCTTTCAACCAACTCAGGGATATCCAGTATCCCTCTTTTAGTTGTCAGAGGAGAAGAGTTGACCAATGTGATCGAATCTAAAGATTCAGAATCCATTTTTGAAAAATAAATAGTTATTAATGCTACTTTTATATTAGTCTATTTATTTTGGAAATTAAAAAATAGAGGATTTTGCTTCTGGTTGTTGGTTTGAAATTATGTTTTACATCAGTAAACATTGACAAAAGATCTACATTTCCCTTTTCACTCCTCGACGCGTCTCTTCCTTATGGGTCGATTGAGTGTTGATGTTGTGGGTTGATGGTATATATTTTACTCTAAATTGCTATAAAAACCCCCCTTTATTATGTATCTGGGTTGAATACCTAAACTATAATTCACCGTATAAAGTCAAAATTGGGGAAAAAAAGGAAACTCGGTATATATACCCAAGAAAAAAAAATAAAAGAAAAGGAATAAACCCCCTGGTTCTAATTAAACTCGTTGAAAAATGCAAAATATATCAGTTGTACTTAATTGTATGCGTTATAGAACTCTAACAATTTGGCTTGAACTTGCGCATAACATTTATCAATCACCAATGAATGTCTTCCAACTTCAAACTTGATAAACTTTTTATTTTCCATTCCTTGAATTGAATTCAAGCATCTATTGATATATTTATCACTTGCTCTACAGTCATTAATGAAGTCACTATCACCATGACAGACCAAGATAGGGAATTTCTTGTCCATGGTGGAATAGTTTTCAAATTTTAATAATTTCCTACCTCTCAGTATGAAATCTCTAGTTTCAATAAGAGTACCTGCTAAACTTTCGGTTCTAGCTTTCTCAGCAAAAAACTTAAGGAATGCTTCATCGGATGTTAAATAATTATGGTTTAAAGAAGTCTTAACTTTGGTAGTTCTCATAAATGGTAGCATGCAGCAACCTCTAACAATCCATTCAACAACAATTGATGGTTGAGTTTGTGGGGCTAATTCAATTAATGGAGCAGTGGTAGCAATACTTCTTAGTTTTGTTCTATGGGTACCAGATAATCCATAGTTCAAAGCAATACCACCACCCATTGAATGTGCAAATAAGTTCAATTTGGATTCTTTTCCTTGCTCTTCTAACTCCTTTAAGTTGTATTCAATCATATAATCTAAATCTTTGGAAACGTGTTCATCACTGGTGGTACCGGTTGTACCGTCTAATAATCTAGATTTGCCTTCACCTCTTTGACAGTAGTAAAAAACATCATAACCATTACGAATAAAAAATTCAATTAATCTATAGTAAGTTCCATATTGATCTCTATAACCATGAACAATTAAAATTCTCCCTCTGTAAGTATCACTGATGTTTAACCAGGTATATGTAGCAAAGTTGCAACCATCAAACTGGATGGTCTTTGGGATTTCTTGTCCTTGATTTGGAGTGTATGGGAATTCACTTGCTGGTGCAGTTGACATTTTTAGTTGATGTCTATTGATATATTAGAGATTAGTTAGTATATGTGAATAAGTTGAGTCAAAAGTACAATTGAATATAGTTGACAACAAAAGGTTTCATTGATATATATAAAACTGTGAGTTTGATTGGTTTGTGCCTAAAAAGTAACAGTTTCAGTATTTCTTGAAATTATTCGTCTATGTTGAAGCGACTAATGATACGTACTTTTTATTTCGGGTTGGGGTCGATTTATTGCGATAACAAATCTAACTAGGTATCCACTCTTTGTGGGTGATGAATAATATTCTATATACATCTCTATATTTATTTATCTTCAATAAATAATCAAATATGTAGGAACTATAAGCTACGTCTATAACTCTATATATGGAGCGAGTGAGTCGTACATCAATAACACTTATAACTTGGATTTGATCATGGAACCAGTTTGCACAGCAACAGCTTCAATTTCAACTAAAATCTTTGGATTAGGGAAACCGACGACAATGCAAGATCTAGCAGGCCTGCTTGTCATTATTTTACAGTAAACAGAGTTCATTTTTGGTTGATCAGTACCGTTCTTGATGAAAACTAATAACTTAACACAACTATCTAAACTGGATCCACAAGCTTTCAAAGTGACTTCTAAATTTTTCAAAGCTCGTTCAGTTTGTTCTTCAATGGTGGTTGGCATTGAAGATGGATCAGTGGAGTAATTACCAAGGTGACCAGCAGTATAAACCATACCGTTTGCAGTGTACGCTGGTAAAAGAACAGCGTTGGAAGGTTGGCCAATGTCAAACCATTCTAATTTTTGGAATTTTGCCATATCGCTTACTTTGCTATTTGTTGTTTCTGTATTTTGGAGCAATAACTTGAAGCAAACAATTCAAACCAATTATGATAAGCTTATCAAGATATTTGTGATTGGTTGGCGTGTTGACTCCACTATCGATTGTTATATCTCTCATTGAGAAAAAAAAGGAAAGCGTCGATCTAGCGACGGTGGTCTTATATCTGCGGCTGTGCAAACATCGGATTCCAGGCAACTAAACCACTTGGGTTTGCTTCGCTGGCAAACTCCAATCAATTATCATCAACCTCTAAAACTTAGTAGTTGACATGAATATAATGTCTAAAAGTTTTAGATAATAAAGTGGCCTGGTGGTCTTATAAAAGAAACTACAAGAAATAAAGTTCATAATTTTCAAACAGAGAAACTTGATTTTTGTTGACGATATACAATGGACGTCTTATATACATGACCTAAATAGAGCAAAACCAGCGTTAAACAATCCCATATATACTGGTAGTTAATTCAAAGTTAAAAAAAAATTGGGTTTAACTTACATCTGAGTGATGATAGATTCACACTTTACCAAATTTTATACCAGCTTTTTGAACTTTTTTGAGAAGAAGCATTTAATTCGTCTTCTGCTTTCTTCAATCTTTCTAATTCTGATAGTTGTTTCAAATGAGCTTGTTCCTTTTCGAAAGCATCTCTATCAAGTAGTGGGGAATCACTAGTCCTCACATGATCTCTATCCCAAGGTGCTCTAATTGGACCAGCCATCCAAATTGGATCGTTACTTGCAGTTGTCTTTTTAATAACTTCCATCAAAGCTTCGTTTTCTTGTCTTCTAAACTCCTTGTTTCTTTCATATTCTGCTCTAACTTCCGGTGACATCTTAGCAATAAGTTCTTCTGGAGTTGGAACGGTGTACTTAAATAATAACACACCAGATCCAATAATACCACCACACACTTGGAAACCTCTAATCCAAAGCTTTCTCCCTGCTGGATCCATACTTATAATTGTATTTGTTTACTTCTATAACGTTATGTTATAGTTGTTTTGTATAACCGTTATAAAATGGAAAAGTTGAAGGTAATGACATGATATCAAGTTGTAGCCAGTTATCTTGGAAATATTGCAAATTATATTTTATTGTAAATTACAAATTGCGTGTGCGGACTAAAACCTGATTCCTTTTTTTCTGTCTGGCGATTATTATTCCCGATTCAAAAGCTGCACATATATAGTCAGTGGATCGCCTTAAAAGATTTCCGGTTTTAATAGTCAGTTCGCAAAAGGTTAGCCTTGGAACGGTAATTACAGTCGCGTCGTGATAACCTCAGTCGTACCGTCATAACCTCAGTCGCATCGTCATAACCTTAGTCGCTTTCCCACCTCCCACCGCCCACCTC